>JABSTN010000236.1:0-186104 GCA_013759125.1 Fusarium sp. NRRL 53293
CTTCTGCTTGAAAAAAAAAACATCCTCTTGTCTGGTCGACTTATCGGGGCAGGTTGGAGTACAGACATTCTTGATGATCTCATAGTCATCCTCATCGCATTTGCAAGTATCATCTTGTTGTCGCGTTGAGTCCTTAGGACAAACAGGTACGCAGGTGTTCTTGATGATCTGCTCATCCTCTGCGTCACACTTGCAGCTATCGTCTTCCTGCCTCGTGGAATCCTTAGGGCAGACGGGAGCACAGACGTTTTTGATGATCTCTTGATCGTCTGCGTCACATTTGCATGTATAGTCGTCTTGCCTCTTCGAGTCCTTGGGGCAGACAGGAACACAAGTGTTCTTGACTATCTCGGAATCCTCTGCATCACATTTGCAAGTGTCATCCTGTTGTCTCGTGGAATCCTTTGGACAGGCAGGAATGCAAGTTCCCTTGACGATCTCCTCGTCATCGGCGTTACACTTGCATGTACCATCGCCTTGTCGTGTAGAATCAGCGGGGCAGACTGGGACGCAAGTACCTTTGATGATTTCCTGGTTGTCTGCATCACATTTGCAGCTATCGCCATTCTGACGGGTCGAGTCCTTCGGGCAAACAGGTACACAAGCACCTTTGAAGATTTCTTGCGCTTCATCATCACACTTGCAAGTATCGTCGCTTTGTCGCTTTGAGTTTTTAGGGCAGGCAGGGACACAAGAGCCTTTAACGATCTCTTGGCTGTCGTCGGTGCATTTGCAGGTGTTATCGGACTGACGGGTCGAATCATTGGGACAGACAGGCACGCATGAACCTTTGACTAGTTCCTTGCTAACATCATCGCATTTGCAAGAGTCATCGTTCTGTCGAGTTGTATCCTTCGGGCAAACGGGTACACATGCCCCCTTGACGATCTCTTTCTTGTCATCCGTGCATTTGCATGAGCCGTCACTCTGACGGGTCGACCCGGTTGGACATGCAAGAACACAGACTCCTTTAACAAGCTCCTTGCTGCCGTCGTCGCACTTGCAAGACCCATCGGTTTGGCGTGTAGTATCCTTAGGACATTTGTTCACACAAGAGCCCTTGTTAATCTCCTTGTTCGAATCATTACACTTGCAGCTGCCATCAGACTGGCGCGTGGAATACTGAGGACATTTGTCAACGCAGACACCCTTGACCAAGTCCTTGTCGTCCTGACACTTGCAGCTACCGTTGTCCTGACGGGTCGAGTACTGGGGGCACTTATCCACACAAGACCCTTTGAAGACCTCTTTCTTGGGATCGTTACACTTGCCTGAACCATCGCTCTGTCGAGTAGTACCCCCGGGACATTTATCAACACACTTCCCCTGAACAGACTCCTTTCCAGACTTACAGCTGCACTGCCCCGAAGAAGCAGACCAACTAGCCCCGTCGTCATCGCAGACACAAGACCAGCTGCCGTAGCTACCAGCCTTGTACTTTGAATCATCAGGGCACTTGTTGACGCACTTTCTGTTCTTGAGGGTCTGTGCATCAGGACAGTCGCAGGAGTACTGCTTATAGATTTGCCCTTCGTAGGGACATTGGCAGTACCCGGGTGTTGAGCCTTTGGGTGGGACCCAGGTGGCTTCACCGCAGTACTGGGTGTAAGTGCGCATGTTTAGGGCGTTGGTGGTGCTACCGGGGGCAGCAGAGACGATGGCGACGGTGATGAAAGCGAGAGTGAGAGCTTTGAACAACATTGTGAATGTACAAGGCGGGCCTTGGATATTTCACAACTGGTCAAAGAAACAAGAGAGGGATAAGACTGTGAGTGCTGGTGATTCGGAATGGAGCTACTGGAATGGCCTCTATGTCTTTATAGAAGTCACGATAAGAGGTAAATTGGTATGATCACGGTGATACTCACTGGAGGCTTGACATCTCCGAGCTGAGTCGGAACGCCAAAAACAATCTGGTGACAAACTGCATGATGCTATTCCTGAAGAAGAAGTTCCCATCTTCTGGCTGTACTGTTCATTGCTATCCGAGTCTAGATCCATCGTCAATGAAGTCGCTGAAGTGGCCGATGGTCCGGAGGCGTCAGTCAATCGATAGCTCATAGAACTGGCTGAGCTGAGATGTTGCAATGAATGGAGCGACGGGATCTGGATCGGGACTTCTTTGTTGGTCTTGAGAGCCAACTGCTTGCGATGAGCGAGATCCGAGAATTTGGGATGCATCCTTGAGCTTGGACTGACCGTTGGGGCTCAATGGCCGAGGCTCTGGTAGTCGGCTTTGGTGTTGGCACAGATATGGGACCCCAGAACAAGCATAATCATCGGTTTGTCCTATCTACGACCGATTGAGCCATAAACATCTCTCTCTGTGTTGTATAAAGCAGTTCTTCTCAAGTGCGTGGATTACAGCTTAGTCGTATGTCCTTTTCCAAATGTCGATGTCGATCTCACTCCCAGAGCTGCCACCTTGACGGGAGGCGGTAATCTGAACTGCCCCCTGGCTCAAATGATCTACCGAGCTCGAACCTGTTGGCTCTGCTCCTTACCCCGCCGGTGCCTTGCACTCACTCTCGATCCAGGTACAGAATAACTTCGTCTTGATTGGTCAAATGGGAGATTATCACTCCATCTCCATCACGGGGCTAGACACAGCTGAAAAGCATTGACAAGCAAACATGGCTTCTTCCCCTAATAAGACTAAAATAGAAAAAAGAACCTTTCATGGCCAGGGCGTCGCGGTACCCGAGCGTTAAGATGGAGGCGTTAGGAGCGGAGGAGGATCAAAGAAGCGCCACGACGCCACTTTGACCGGTTTTGGACTCTGGGGGCGCCACTTTGCATTGACAGAAGTCGGAGAATGTCATGGTGGAAATTTGATTATGCGGGGAAGTCTTTGATGTTGATTTTGCCTTTGTGAGATTCTCGTATTAATTTCCACTTCTTCGTAGGCGGCCATGACAGTTGGTCGCAGCTGATGCAATAATGAACTCAATCAGGCTGATCAGCAGTACAGTAGACTATCAGCTTCAGCGCTCAGACCTTGAAGGGAAGACTCCATAGATCACTTGTAGAATGGATCCGTCTGACACGGCTTAGTGGCTGATCGTTCTTCAAACGGCCGCAAACCATCTGTGGGTAAGCTAGAGATGCAGTTTGCTGATAGTCTCAGCCCTATAAGCATTCATACCAATGTCCAATTTCCACATTTAGACAACAATCCGATCTCCGGGGCATCGACAATCTAGATCTGTGCTTGCCAAGATCGAGGCAGGATTCGATGGAGGGGCCACGATTGGTCCCCATTCAGCTCGTGTAGTGAGCTTGAACTTGTAAGCTATCTTATCAGCGTATCCTAGTTATCTTATTTAGATCGTGTACAGGTGAAAAGCTGTTTATGATTTTACTTTGCTCCGAGATCTTGAATTATAACTCGGAAGTACCCAGGCAGCTAAGAGCTATATTTTTTACTAGAAAGAGGTAATATAAAGTTTTTCCAGGAACTATGCCCTTAGTATAGAAATATAATAGCTTTCTTTAATTTACTATTAACTTTGATTTCCCGAGCATAAAGCATTCTTACGCCAAAAGCATAAATCTTACTACTACCCTATAAAGATTAAATACTTAAAAGCAGAAAGAAAGTTCTAAAGCACTATTATATCTTATAATTATAAGAAAAGAAAGGAAAAATCACAATATAGGTAAATGCGAGTCTGCTATATATCATACTTTTTGTAGTACTGCTTCTGTAAATGTTTATAATATACTTGGAACTACTATTCGGAAAGAGATCTCAGCCTCCCGTTTCCGATATTACCCCGCGTCTCTTTAGTGCGGTACCCTAAAGTTTAACGGCTGACAGCCAGCCTTTTCGGCCAAGATCTCCAATCTTATCTCTCTGGCCTGGGGCCTCAGGAGATAAGCATACTTTGTTAGCATCAAAAGAGTATCTTGTCTTTAGAAGCTAATATGTCACCAAGGCTGAACAGCAATCAACTGATAAGGAGACTGATAGTAAAGAGATATGCTCTAGCCTGTGTTGATTCAATTACGAGACATAAATGCTATCGTGTACAAGATTGGAACTGCATAATCGCGCCTCAGGTGCTACCGGGCTAGCTAGGTTCAAGTCGGTTAATAGATTCTATACTTTTGTCATTGTTGGGAGATCACGCGGAGATAGTAATGAACTTAATTTAGTTATGTCACTGTTTGCTCGAGTCAGCGGCCGCGGGTCTTTTCCGTTCTTAACTGCAGAGTCTGCAGTTAGGTTGTTGCTATTACTTAATCTCCGCATCATATCGAAGCATGCTACAGTATCATTCCTCATTTATATTTAGAGAGAGAAGCCAAGAAGACTCTGCAGTTTGTTACAATCGTACGTTCTGATCTCAATGCCGAATACAAAGGTTCTTGGAAGGATCTAAGCTGCGGAGCAAAACAGTTACATTTAGGTACCCTGCTTTGTTCTGGCTCATCTATTGGCTGTATTCACGAGGATGCCCCTCGGTTAGAAAATTGGCTTGCTTGAGGGTTCCTGTTATGATGTGACTGTATCTGTGGAGAAATGCACAGAGGAAATTGTTTGATGAACTCTTTCATTCTCATCATGACTTGTTGTTCCATCTCCCCGGTCCCGGCCTAGGGTGACATGTGGGGTCTGAGCCTACATATGGCGAATAGAAGCTGAGTTCAATACGGTGTAGCCAATCAGAGTAACCAGCCGTGCGTACTCAAGGCCCCACAGTGAAGATCGGTTCTGTGGGGTTCGGAAGACTCTCGGTAGCGAAGCTCGCTTCGGGAGGAGAATAAACCATTCAAGCTTAAGATAACACGATATAGCAAACGGCATATTAGGGGCTCTACCAGTATCAGCATGATAAGATCTGTATTCTTAACCAAGATTCAGCAAGAATGACCAATTAAAGCTGAAAAGTTGTAATTGTCATCGCTGTCCCTCCATTCCGAGTAGTTCCGTGTTCCGATTCACCGAGCAAAAGGCCCAGCCGGATCATGAACACGCAGCTCCGCTCCCACGTGGTATCGTTTATTCAACATGGACCTCTCCATCTCCTGAAACGCCATTATTTCCCACAGTCAAACTCAACAAAACATCCTAGTGATCCGGAAGATAAGACTCCCGATGCGTGAATCATGAGTGGCCCGAATATATCGGTTATCTTTGTCTGTATCTGGTCGACAGCTGCCCCGGGTTGTAACCTCCGCGAACCCGAAGGTACCTGCAACCCTCGCTTAAGATGTGGCTTGCAGTATAGAGGAGGGGACTGAGATATGCACTGTAGCCTTGTCAGCATGAACCTTATCATCTATCATATAGAACGTGGGGATTAGTTTCTATAACCCTTGTCAATATTTTGGGAGCTGAGGTTAAAGTGAAGGGATTACACTTAAACGTGATAATGCCAAGGGTCTTGGAAAGGGCGTTTGTGAGGGACCTTGTAGTCGGATCATGTGTTATCTCCACGATAAACAGCGTGGGGATATTCTCACCGACATGGTATAGGCATATCACACGAGTCAAGATATATCTCTATGGATCTATGTATCTCTATATATATAGCTATGTTTATCCTCAATACGAAGAGAATCAAAACATCCTCGTCTGTCTACTCGCACTCACACATCCAGTTGACAAGATGCGTTTCTCAAACTTCTTTGTCTCAGCCTCTCTGGGGAATCTAGCTCTCGGCGCAGCCTTTTCTACTGGAAGGCTCGAGAGTCGAAAGCAAGGCCCTGGAAGTGATTGTTCGCTGAACCAGACCACCGCGAATGCTCCTCACAAGAACTTCTGGGGTAGTCTGACTACCCAGGAAACTAAGGATGTGCTTGCTCTTCTGCATAGCAACGCGACGGGTTTCAACCTGACTGTTGCAGAGGATGCAGGAAGGTATGTTTTTAAACCTTGTGTTTCCATGAAAGATTCTAACAGTCCACAACAGTCGAGACAACAAGATGTGAGTCCTGCAAGCCATAACCCAACATCACGAACTAATCACGGGTGCAGCATGTCGGTTGAGCTCATGATGCCCAATAAGACAGACGTCCTTCCCTTCCTCTCAGAGAGCACCGGCAGCCCAGAGCGGTACGCTCTGGCTGCAATTATGTTTGGAGCAGTTGACAGTGCCTACGTCCAAGAGTTCAAGGTTGGACCTCTGCCTATCACTAACGCCTCATATGTTATGCCGTATACCTACACAAACACAAGGGCTGGTGATGGTAAGATTCCAATTGTAAATCCTGATGCTGAGGATTACGGCAACTTCAATCTTGAGATCATGAAGGGCGCTGAGGACGTCACAAAGCGGCTCTGGAATTTGGTAAGTCCTCCTACTACGTCAAGATATGGAGCTTCGACTAACAGAGTGAAGACTGTCGAGGATGGACTTCAGATCCCGCTTGCTTTCGCAGCCCCTCTCACAGTTACAGACGATAAGGTCATCATGTGGCAGGGCTTCAATGCACCCGTCACAAGCATCTACGACACGATCTCTCTTCTTCCTTTAGGTTTGTACATGAGAACCGACATCACAGGCCGTGATCCCAGCAAGTGGAACGTGACAGGTTGGGTGTACAATAATGAGTTTTACAAGAGTCTCGATGACTTCCGCAAGGTCATTGCCAAGCCTGACTTCAAGCCCCTGGGAGCCAATCTCGATCAGCCTTGGGCGCATACTAACAAGCATGGTGATACTCTCCCTCTGGATGATAGCCCTCCCCCAGCGTCTGTTCAGTCTGGCAAGGAGAGATTTTCTGTTGATGCGGAGGAGAGCTATGTCACTTGGAGTGAGTTTATACCTCAAAAGCACGGGGGATACATTGCTAATGGACTTTGTTAGTGGACTTCTCTTTCTATGTTAGTACTACACGTGGCAACGGGTTGAGACTTTACGACATCCGATATAAGGGCAAGAGAATCATGTATGAGGTATGTATACCTATCTTGACCTTTACGCCGCTTTGACTAATTCTGTTTAGCTTGGACTTGATGAGGCTATCGCCCATTATGCGTGAGTTATTCAACACGCTCTCGCACAAGTCTATTACTAACATCATTTACAGTGGCATCGATCCAGTTCAGTCCGGAACCTGGTAAGTGATATCCAATCTATACAACTCTTGCTGTTCTAACATGCATATCTTAGCTACTTCGACAGCATGAATGGCTTTGGTCCCACCATGATCTCTCTCGTCAAGGGTAAGACCCAACTCGATCGAGGTACTGCCCATCGCTAACACAACCAGGTTACGACTGCCCCGCATACTCTCACTACCTCAATGTCACACAGACCACAGGCGAGACTACGTATACCCAGAAAGACGGGCTCTGTAAGTTACCAACCACCGTCACCCACACAAACTAACAGACCAAGGCATGTTCGAGATCGACAAGGGCTTCCCCATCCAACGCCACTCCTGGGCCGGCCACACCACTGTAACAAAGAACATCGCCTTCAACATCCGTGCCATCTACACCATCGGAAACTACGACTACATGACGACCTACCAATTCCACCTCGATGGTTCCATTGAGATCGACGTCCGAGCATCGGGCTATATCTCATCTGCATTCTACGCTGAGAACGAAGACTACGGCTTCAAGATCCACGATAGTCTTTCTGGATCTCTGCATGATCATGTTATTACCTTCAAGGCTGATTTCGATATCCTGGGCGAGAAGAATTCTATGCAGAAGGTTGCTATTGAGCCTACGGTTGAGAAGTAAGTTTATTCATGTTTGAGTGAGGTACGTGTTACTGATTGTTGGGATAGGTATAAGTGGTCGGATGGTGAGACACGCAACACTATGAAGGCAGTCAAGAGCTTCATCAAGACTGAAGATGATGGAAAGATCAACTGGTCGCCTAATGGCGGGGCTATGTATGCCGTTGTCAACAAGGACAAGAAGAATCCTTACGGTGAAAACCCAGGATACAGGATCGTACCAGGTAAGTATCTCTAAGCACCTTCATACAGCCTTCCAGCTCACATTCATAGCGTCTGGCGTTGCCTACCTCACCGTCAAAGACTCCAGCATCACCGGGAACGCAGCCCACCACACAACACATCATCTCTATGTCACTCGTCAGAAAGACAACGAGACATACGCCGCAGGAGCATACAACTCTCTCACTCCAGAAGACCCGCAGGTTGACTTTGACAAGTACTTCAACGGCGAGTCTCTCGATCAAGAGGACATGTAAGTCACTCTCATCCCTCGCATCATGATTTGAAGCTAATGAGGACAGTGTCGTTTGGTTCAACCTGGGAATGCACCATATGCCTCACACAGGCGATCTCCCCAACACAGTCTTCTCCACCGCTCACTCGTCCATGTTGATTGAGCCGATGAACTATCTTCTCGGTGATCCGTCGCAGGCTAGTTCGCAGCAGGTTCTCATCAAGACTGCGGATGGCAAGCCTGAGATTACGAGATATGGGGCTGAAGAGGCGACGTGCCCTGTTGATCTGGTATGTTGTTTGTCTTCTTTTCTTCTGGTGCAGTACTAATTTGTTTGGGTTTAGGCGCAGCTTAACCCCGATTTGTCGAGCTACTCCAATAGTGTTAGTGTTCTGAAGTATCCCTTCGATAGCTCAAAGCCGGATCGTGCTTAGGTCGATCATGCAGTGTTGGACTTGGAAGATTAAGAGTTTTGAAGGAAATTCAGTTTAATTCGGCTGGGGATAGATGAGTATTTGGTGCTACGAGTAGTTTCGCGGTGGACGAAAGCCATACTACATGCAGCGCATAACCAGTAGTAAAATAACTCAATTCAAGACACACTGTACGATGAAGCTAGGGATATGCTTGCCTCTTACTATAAGTCTCTTATCTCTCTTTAGTCGCTCAATTGAAGCTAGTTCAATGCCAAGATGCAACCTTATCAAAAGTATACTCAATGAGGTCAAGATCTACACTGTCAATGTTGCATCGCTCGACCTTATGTAATAGAAATGAAGGTAGTATTGATCCGACAGAAAATACCTATCAGCATCCTAGTTTCACGGCATTTATTTGACCGACGATCTATCTGTCCTATAAGAACTGAAGTTCCATTTTGCAACTTCACACGTTCTTGTCAGTCCCTACGCGGTATTTACAGCTTTTTATTACTCGCCATGCGGTTTCTCGCGTTACTGAGCCTCGCCCTCCCAACGGTGGCAGAGCTTCTCCGTCCCAATGGTATATCCGTGAGCCTAAACGGGACAAACTATTTCTTATCGCCATCGCTGCAACAAAGGCTACCGAAAAGCCTCATCCCGGCCACCATCGCTACGGACTCTTTGGCATTTGTGCCGGTTACTATCGTTGGCAATAAAACTGCTCAAAAGGATCTGTCCAAAGTCTTCTCAAGCTGGGCGCAAAAAGACGACGTGTGGCAACCTGCCTTTTCTGAACTGGTGGTCCTATTGAAGTCGTCTGGTTGTAAATCAACAACGACTACCTTCAATAATGGCATCAAGTCAGCTGTTTCTTGCTGGCACAAAGCTCCCGAAATTCCCTCAGGACCCTACTTCTTGGACCCGTACAGAGGAAGCCTCCATCAAGTGCATAGGCTTTACGATGACTTCTCCGGCAGCTTTCTAGAATCACTTATCCAATCTCCAGACGGGACTTTTCAGACTCTCTCAGCGCATGCTCCGGGTAGCAGTTCCCTCTCCATAGGAGTTCCGTCTCGCTTGTACTTTACTCGCACAAAGGAAAAGCCGCTAGCAGGTGTTCGAGTAGGAGTCAAAGACCTTTACGACCTCAAAGGCGTAAAAAGCTCTCGCGGCAATCGTGCTTGGTATAACCTGTATCCAGCCGCGAACAAGACAGCACCAGCCATCCAGAACCTAATCGACGCCGGAGCCGTCGTTGTCGGGACACAGAAGCTCTCCCAATTTGCGAATGGTGAGAATCCAACGGCAGATTGGGTCTCGTACCTTGCGCCATTCAACCCACGCGGAGATGGTTACCAAGGCCCCTCGTCATCCTCGTCGGGCGCGGGTGCGTCCATAGCGACTTATCCGTGGCTAGACCTTGCTGTTGGTAGTGACACCGGAGGTTCTATCCGTGGCCCCGCTGGAGTTTCAGGAGTCTTCGGAAATAGACCTACTCATGGTCTTGTCAGTTTGGACAACGTGATGCCGCTTTCGCCCAAGATGGACACAGCGGGTTTCCTGACTCGTGATCCAGAGATCTGGGCAGCTGCACAGGCCGCTATGTACAAGAAGAACTACACGACCTTTTCAAAGGAGAGAGTGAAATACCCACGAGCGATCTACACGGCGGGGTTTCCGGCCAACGATACACCGGAGGGCGTAATGTTACACCAATTTGCCAACGATCTCGCTGATTTTCTTGCCACCAATGTCACTGAGTATAACATCAGCCAGCACTGGGCTTCAGCGGGGCCGAAGTCCGTTCGAAACACTCCATTGACGGAATTACTGAACGTAACCTACGCTGCTCTCATCACCAAGCAACAGATTGCTTTAGTCAAGGAGCCGTTCTTTAAAGATTACGCTGGTATGTGCAGATATATACAAGACAACTAGATTCTATGACTAATTCGAGAATCTTGCAGCCGCTCATGATGGCCGCAAGCCCTACATAGATCCAGCACCCAGTGCAAGATGGGCATGGGGTGAAAGCCAACCCGACTCCCTCCTCAACGACGCCATCCGTAACAAAACCATCTTCATGGACTGGTTCAACCACGAGGTGCTTCCAAAAGACAAAGACTCACAAAGATGCTCCTCAAGCATTTTGCTGTACACTCAAGGCCCGGGGATCTTCAGCCGTCGGGATGTCTACCTGGATCCTCCGAGCGTGCCTTTCGGATGGTCCTTGAGCAGGATTTCCATCTTTAGTGAAGCACCGGATAGTGTCTATCCGATTGGGGAGGTGTCGCAGTTCAGCGATATCACCGGTCGCAATGAGAGCTTGCCTGTTAGTGTTAATATTCTGGTGGCGAGAGGGTGCGATGGACTTGTGCCGAGGCTGGCTCAGGATCTTGTGGCGCTAGGCTTGTTGAAGATTCCAAAGACTGGCGGGAGTATGTCAGGAGGAGAGGTTTTGTTTTAGTTATAAGCCTGTTCGATGACAACGAATGGGTAATGAGGGTACTTGTTTCATGCCAATCTCAGTGAGGAACACTCTTCTTCATAAGCTTAAATTATAGTAGGTTCTATTTGCCGATTTATAAAAGCTCTCAGCCACAAGTCTCATCTGCAAATTATACTAATCTTGATCTGTGACTCCACCTCCACAGTCAACATGCTCAACGTTGTCTTGTAGCATTCCATTTCAGAGACAAATACATGGTGCTCTCGATTCGTTCCATTCCTGCCAAAGCTAGATTACGAAGACCTAGTCTTCACTACACACATCGCTCTGCAGTAATCCCATGTCAGAAAGCTTCTCACAGTAAATTGACGTTCTGGTGGTCAACTTACTCCTACTCTGTTGGGGCATGTATGTGATCTCCACGTATCATAGACCCCATCACTCTCAATGCAGCCCCAATCACAATTGCAGCCAGATGGATTGCATAGTGTTCCGCTGATATCGTAATTGCTGACGTTCATGCACCCCGCGGCACGTGCATCTCTTCTCGCATCGGTTCGGTTGTGACAGCTGCCAATTTCTTCGCGGATCTGTAAGTATCGAGCAGATACTGAGACTGCAGAACACGCCACGATAATTAATGTCAATTTCATCGTGATGAAAATATGGTGGAGGGGACGGGGAAAAGCTTATATGATAAAGGTGAGAAATGGCGTCCTTGGCAAGACGGCCAACTCTTCAAATAAGCTGGGCATGGCCACGACTTAAGGTAAGGGAATCCAAGACACGTCTAACCCCCAATGCAGGTTTTATTGACAATATGTCGCGTCACAATTGCTGCCGCATTCCTGACAGAAGGTGGAGATTTATCAAGGGAGGATGGGCATTCTCAAAGCTCGATATGCTATTATGGCGTACTACCCATGTTTAACTATTGCCGATTCAATTGAAGAACACGAAAAAAAGAAAGTTCAATCTTGATTATGATATTAAAAAAGAGAAAGATATAAAAAGAATATTCAGCTGTGTCAATCGACCACGCCAGGAGTCGAACCTGGAATCTCTAGAGGGATCAGTTGCTGAGGACCGAAATCTAGCGCCTTAGCCATTAGGCCACGCGGCCTGATCTTATTGGATAAGAATCTGCACTCAGAGCTACCATTATGGACGCATCGTCATTTTCTCCTCTCAAGATATTAACATCTGTTTATAACGTCTTGTCGTCTGTAGTACACTCCCTTTTACAATGTCCTTATCTCTAAAAGCTGGCAGCAGTAACTTAAGCCCCTCTCTTTACTCTGTTTCTGTTGACTGCCTTAAGCTTGAAGTAAATTATATAAAGGTAACTTACAGCTCTCGAATTGCCACTGCTCCTGAATCGCGCTCAGAGCAGCAAGATTAGATACACATACACTCATGGGTCCATGCAGGTTATTACTTCACGTTTAGCAAGTCAAGAGGTTGCGCTTACGTGTCCCTGTTCCAGATAGAGTGCTACCTTCAGAGATCTATAAACTTTAGGAGCCACAACGCCTCACCGTCTTCCTCAAAACATAAGTTTTAAACTTTAGCCAAGGCTGTTGCTATACACAATTGACAGTCTACAATGGGGCAGTGGAGTATCTTGTAGTCCACTTCTCTGTTCAGAATACTAGAAATGTTTATGATGACTATCTCAAAAAGTGTAAGCGAGATGCCCATATCCACCACCAGCCCGTCAAAAGACACTAGGTCAATACAAGAGAAACAGTTGTACCCCATAAAAGAACATAGATAAGTCTGAGCTGAATGCATGTCCTGCTTTGGACCTTTTAAATTCAGTCTGTAGAACATCCTACCCGAAATTTCCTTACCAGGCATTGCCTTAATTGCTTAACATACATCCACAATGCAGATCAACTTGGCCACCCTTCTCCTCTTCCTTGCTGCCGGTCTCCACGCAGTAGAAGATAACAAGTGCCTTTATGACCCTCCTCGCAAGTGTTCTGAGGATTGCCCCAATGGAGGTTGTACTGTGCCAAATTCGCCTAACGACGTATGCTACTTCAACTGTTAGAGGACCATTGCGGGTATGTGATTCCCCTTTTGTCGTGTTGCGCTAAGTTTAATTCTTAAATAGACCTATCAAAGCCCGCGTTATTTTATTCGTTCCTAACCATTAATCATCTACAGACCGGCAGGGACGTCACTCTAGAAGATATCGATACCCCATAACCCGATAAGACATACCCCGATATATCATTCGCTAGTGGCAGGACTATATGTTAGGACGATGGTTGAAATAAGTGGCTTCTTAGGCGAAGCTTAGTGTTACAATTCTTGCTCCACGAACGTCTCACTGCACAATGAGACCACCTAGATAGAAGCAACAGCAATGGCATCATACATATCTGAGATTTCAATTTATATCAAATACATCTATCCTACATCCGTCCTACATCCGGAGGAGACTATCTCACTGAGACGTCTGTCTCCAGGTCGTCCCCAATTCAGACGATCTCGGAGGTCTCCTGCTCACCCTTCTTGTCATCAAGAGGCTTGTCAAGACCAAGGCGCTGGCGAGTAGTGTAAGTAGCAATAGAGCCATTGGCATCAGCCTCAGTGATGAGCTCCTTGCGGCGAGTATCAACCAGCAGGCGGATCAGGTCAGGGCGCATGTAGTGACCGGCAAAGTCAGCAAGGACTTTGGTGAGGTGAGTCTCATTGAGATCAATGTCAACAAACAAAAGACCATCAAAGTCCTTCTCAGGCTTGAAAACCAAGCTACCATCAGGGCGGTAGATACGAGCATGGCCGTTGTAAACAGAAGGATCAGTCTCTGGCTCAACACCCTCAGGAGTGTTGATCTTGAGACCCTCAACGGACAATCGCTGGAAAGGAGCGAGAGTCCAAGTACCTGTCTCAATGGCGTACTCGGGAGTGACCAAGTCAGAAGCCGGATCAGCGTAGTTAGTAGCAGGATCAGGAGCAACCTGGCGTTCCTTTCCAGGGTAGATAGGCCAGGCAGCGATGTGAACCTGCTCGCCAGCAGAGACGTTGAGACACTTGAGGAAGGGGTTCATGTTCTCCCAGCAGTTGAGCTGTCCAACACGGCCGATGTCAGTCTCGCTGACGGACATGAAGGTGTCGCCGGAACCATCGCCGTAGACGAGCTTCTCAACGTGAGTGGGCTTGATCTTGCGACGGTGGTTGATGACGGAACCATCAGGACCGATGAGGACTTGGGCGAGGTAGAGAGTTGCGTGGTCGATCTCGGAGAAACCGAGCGAGACGTAGATCTGGTTGTCGCGGGCTGCGCGACGGATGCGGCGCATTTCCTCAGAGTCGACGGCCATGGAGTTCTCGCGATAGCGCTTGAGCATGGGAAGGGATTGGAGGTAGGTGACCTTCCACATCCAGTAGGGATATCCAGGGATCCCTGGAGGTGTTAGCAATGAGGCTGGGGGGGGGGGGGACGATGTGAGACTTACAAACTTCGGGGAAGGCGACGAGCTTGCATCCAGCTTGGCCAGCCTCGTTGATGAAGTCGATGGTCTTGCGAACACCACCCTCAAGATCAAACCACTGGATATTGTTAGTGATGTGCAAGGTGCTACAGTGTTGGGACTTACTGCAGGCTCGGAGGTGACAGCAGCGGCCTTGTACTTGGTGATAGCCATGATGAAGTGTTCAAGATGGTAATTGTTGAGATTGGTGTTTGTGATGAAGTTGTGAGATGATGAGTGAGACCAAACTTGAGCACGACACCATCATATTTATACAAAATTTAATATCAGTACATGGATACAAAGCACTGACTGTTTATCTCACCCAGCGTTGCAGTCCGAGTCACCGAGGTCTCCCGTATCTGCACGAGCTTCATGATATCTGCACCATGATGTATATCGTTTCACATACAGCACCCATACCTCAACCAATAGAATCAAAGCACCAAGATCTACCGCCTACGGAGAATTGCCGGAGAGGCTTTACCGAAAATGTCCGTGGCGGCGTAATCGTCTGATAGTCCACTCTTTTAGAGGACAGATGCCGCTGCGGCGTGGTGCGGCCCGCAGATTGATAAGGCGTGCGGCGATGCGGCGGTCGCCGTGTAGTTAATTCTGGGGGAAGGCGGCGAAGAATGGATATCGTTAAAGCTCGTGGTTTCATGGATGCATTGACTTACACAATATAAACGTTGTTCCGCTGATCCCGAGGAGATTGCTGCTCCGATAATGCCCGTATTATTATTGGGGCGGACGGTTGTTGGGATTGGGAAAGAGTACGAGGAAATAAAGTGCATGTGTTCCATTGAACTGCAAAGGAACTTGTTGGGAAGCATTGAGCTGACCATAATGCCACATTGCTCTGTGGGTTGCTTGATAGAGTCGCTGATGCTGACCGTTGTGTAACTTGCCACTCGGATTTCTGAGTAATCATCAACAGCGACTCTTCTGCCATCTCGAAACACTGCAAATAATATGAAATTAGTCAAAACATTATTGTACATCACATACTGAAAGTCCTACTCCCCCATGTCGACTTGTACTGAGAAATTACTTATGTTTGCATGATAATCGTACTGATCAAGGGAGCATAGACAAGTGCCTGACTTGGCCGCCAGCTCACCCTGCACCATGCAAAATCCAGAATGCGGAGAACGTGGTATTTCTTACTACTTTTTGCGTTGATAGGTGACACTTATGCACCAAGATATAGTTGATTAGTGATACATGACATCCCACAATGTGCATCATCTGTCTCTCTATCTCTCCTTGCACAAATGCATTCTTATGGCCGATCATTCGTGTCGAGTATGCTTATGTGCATATGGATGATGAGACATGGAAGTCGAAGTGTTGTCACGTTGGGTATCTGCTCTATGATAATGAACAGTCTGTTGGGGTAAAGATTTAGGGTGGCAAGAGAGTCTTTCTAGACTAAATGGGAATTTCACCCTGAGTTCGAACACGCGACGTGCAAAAACGAAGAGTGGTGTAGGGAAGATATTTTAGGATTTTAGGTTCGGATTTTAGAAGGTTTGTAGGTTATAGGTAGATACCACTACACCACTCTTCGCCAAGAGCATACAGAGATATTTTAGGTCATAAGGGTAAGTTCCACGGTAAAGACTTTCTGACCATGCCTTGAGATGGCAACCAGATATCGTACAGCATAGTTCATTATAGACACAAAGATATGTTTCAAGTAATCAATCCATATCTATATGCAAGATAAACAATTCTCCAGGTCTATCCAAATAAGATCCGATCCGAACACCACCAGAGCATTCCCCGTCATCTACTCCGTCAAGTCACCGGGAGTTGGCTCAGTGCTAATCCCCTGCAAAACACTCTTATCAGCACTCTTCCCCTCCGCCGTCTTAACAACCTCCAACAATTCAACTATCCTCGGTGACCAACCCCCATTAACCTTGCCCTCCAGAATCTGCGCCGACGAAACCTCCGCTCCATAAAACTCCGTATTGACATCTCTCTTCTCCTTGATTACCGTTCCATCCACAGTCAAACCACCATAGATACCACGAGACTTTGTGTATGTCCATACAGGCTTCACCTCTCCCATATTGACGTTCCCACCAAGAGGTCCAGCTGCGAGAGCGACGGCACCTCCAAGGTTGACTTCAGATTTCTTGTAAGCGTCGACTGCGTCTTGGGTGTTGAGGACACATATACAGTCGTAGACATCTATGCCGTAGACGAGGCCGACACTACCGCTGCGGACGGAGAAGGCAGAGGGTGAAGACCATGATCCGTCGGGGAGACGGGCGATTACAACGCCTGAGCCGCCTGCGCCGGCGAAATACATTCCTGCGCGGAAACCAGTGAAGATGGCCAGGCCTTTAGCGTTGCTGATTACATTTGGGGGGATTTTATTCTTGTCTGTTGTTTGTTAGCTGGTGGTGCAGATGGCGAAGAGAAGTTGATGGTACATACCGACGAAGCTCTTGAGGATACGAGCGCTCTTTTCGCATTCCTCACGAAGGTCGGCTGTCTTGAAAAGGCCCATTTTGATGATTGATGATTGTTCAGGTCGGATTGACAGAGATTACTTGTTGTTATGTCGTAGGTAGTCAAAGATGAGATGGTTCGAGTTGCAGTGTCTTGAGAGTCAATAGTGCGGTATAGACATTGTCGACTGAAGATGATGCTGTCGCGAACATTTATAGGAAAACAACATTTTGATTTTACATTGCGTCTACATAACCGATGATTTGCAATCTTGCGCAAATCTGCGTATGCGACGATGCCCTCAGCATAGCCTCAGTTGGCGATACCTTCTTTTACGACCTCAACACTCATCTCAATTGACAAATAATCCCAATCGACCAATCACACACGCCAGCGTATGTAAGCAGCGTATCCAAGCGTATTCAGCGTACATCGTAACCTGACCAATAAGCACTGAAGCTCAATGAGGCTTTGCACTACTGAAACGATTGGACCGGGGAGAAAATAGCTTAGATCTTTTAGTTCAGTGCTAAAATCACGGGACGCGCGGCGAGAGTCATGATGGAGGGTAGACCCTGTTTTATCTAGAGGGTTTTGAGTCTGGTTGCCTAGAATCCTGCAACGTGCTGACTAGATTAGCTTGATTTATTGATTGTTGGGATGAATGTGGCTTGAGTCGTTCGCCGAAGCTTTCGGGTGCTACGGCTACCACGGCGGGGTCGGAATGATCCGCGAAAGTTCACCACTGAGACCCGATTCCGTGATCTTCATCAATAGTCATGGCCCAAAAGGTGTCAACAGTTCAATTGCTCATCAATTGCATCATGTCAAGGCATCAAGAGAGAACAAAAGTGAAAAGACGTGAAGATCAATAAGCATTTAGCCGTTCATTAACATTAAAAAAATCTATATAAATATTCTATTGGGTATATCCCTCGCGTGTATCATTCCTCTACCTGATATGCCTTGTCTAAACACCGCTATAATTCCGCTGATGCAAATGCTTAGTCGAGCTGGCCTCGCTAACAGCACGATCGTTATGCTCCTCAGCAGTCGATTCACTATCATCGTCCTGCTGTTGATTCTGATGCACAATCTGCGTGACGACAGTCTTCTTAATACCCTCAATCTTCTCACGCTCCTTGAGCTCATACTCATCCTCCTCACCGAGCTCAATATGTGTTCGGTGATGAGCGCTGGCAAGAGTCTGACCGAATCGTGTGCCGTGAGGTCGCGATGTTCCCGTCGTTCGTGATCGTGAGGAATAGTCGTGCCCGCCGCGTTGGTCGTTGTTACCGGCGCGAACGACCTTGCCAATCAGATCGGCCATGTTCATCTCGATGTGAAGCTTGAGAAGGTAGACGAGGGGATGGAACTGAATGTAGCTGGAGGAAGTCAGTATAGGTAAACGCTCTTGGCTGCTGATAGACTTACACAAAGCCGTTGGGCAGAGACATCATGCAGATGAGGAGTACATCCAAAGCGATGGAGATAGCACACAAAAATATGTTCATCTGATACAGACGGGTATACTTATGCAGACCGTTGGCAACAAGTCGCTGCTTGACGACATAGATGAAGTAGAAGTTGAGAGCAGCATCCATAATACCGAAAATGACCTTCTCGCATCGATCCCAGATGTTGTTCAGGTGGATATAGCCCTCGCTAATCTGCAATCGAGCGGGGACCCAGATGCAGAACACGCTGATGTTGACAGCCAGCAGGATAAGGAAGCAGAGCCATTTAAGCTTGGTACCGTTGGATCGAACAACCATCAATAGCGAAACTCGGTTAATGATGATTTGGATAAGACACTGGACCTGTGTTGACCACCAGACAACTATCACCGTTAGTACATGCTCTCTTCTCCCTAGATATTTGGTGGTCTTACTGATGAAGAAGAAAAACTGCATGCTCGGCTCAATATCACCCCGAAGATAAAACCAACACATCACACCCAAGATAAAACTCGAGATGATCTCCGCCCAAAGCAATGCGATATAACTGGTGACCCTCTTCCTTCGATTCCACGCCGATCTCGTCTGTCGAATCGCTTTTGCGATGTTAAAGAGCGTGATGCCCAGCGACAAGCCCCAGGCGATGGAGGCGATGTTCATGTCGGTCTCATTGGGAAGATCGTCGACATAGTTGTCGGGGACGAGGAAGCCTTTTCCTGTCATCTTGACGTCAAACCAACAAAAGACAAAAAAGGAAGGATATAACAGCTGCTGTAAACGGATAATGCAACAGCTGAAAAAGGAATGTGGAAAAAAGAAAAGTGAACAGGCTCCTTGCTTGGATTTAAGAAACAGGCTTGCAGAATCTGCAGCAGATGCAGTAGTGTCGGTAGTAAACTGACTAGCTACCAAAAGCCCCCTGTTTTAGCTCTACTGCCGATCACCATTGGAGGCTCAAGTGGCTTGCGTTGGGACCTAACGGCGTGAAGAGCTAGCTAGATGCCGAACGCGACGGGGGACAGAATAAAAGGATGAGCAAATCTGGTTTCATCGTAGTGTGTTGTGAGTGGTTGGAAAGGTCTCTCGTATTTCTGTCGCCCCGAGACTAGGCTGGGGAGCTAGACTGGGAGACCAGATGAGATGGACAAACAGCTAAGAAAGTATGTTCATGGATGAACCCTGAATCATGAGAATAGATAGTTCTGGGTTTAATGGGTAAATCCTGTGCCAAGAGTGTTTGCATGAGCAATAAGACGTAGTGTCTTTGCATCATGAGGGTATTAGTGAGACATTGCTGTACCCCAGATGGTGGAAGAATGTCGCTTCTAAGCGTCAAAAAGCAAATCACCACCAGTTTCAGGCCCAAATCCTTGCTCACAAACTCAGATATTCGCAAATCGGCCGCCTTGTTTATCGCATTGGGCTCCAATCCCCTGAAGCCTTGTCGGTGTAAAATTGACCGAGTCATTGGGTACCCCGCTAAGCTTACTCCAACTCACAGCAGCTGCAGATCACTGGAAATCGTGGATCCTTTTTTCTGTTGCCCCCTTATTTTAGATTGGCTTTTTCTAGTGTCTTGGTATTTCTGTTCAGTCATTTATGATCAAGATGCTCGCGATGTCCCGCCGTAGATCTCCCACCGTCTGTTCGCCCAACGGTTTGATTCAGCCAAGCATTCCAGAGGATCAAACCACGAGACAAAGTCCATTTATTCTCAGAATAGAATACACTTTTTACTCACGGGCATTTTGTATCTGAACGCTATGATTTTATGAGACGACGCTAACACACTGGCGCCTTGATACCCAGCATTTGTTTAGTAATTGTACCTGTTTGCCTTGTTTTTTCCCAGCACGAGTCAACGGTGCACCACCCCCTGTGATTTTGGTGAGATTGGGGTTCTAACTGGAACAAGTATTGTTAGGCATAGTAGCGTTTTGGATCTCGGCGGAGGAAATGCCGAGGATGCCGGGTAGTGAGAACGGTGAACTTGGCACGATCCGAAGAATTGCGGCGTCTGGAGATCATCGCGAGTCAAAGCTGGGAGGTTTGATGAAGAGTATGACGAAGTTTGATGCTGTTGATAATATTAAGAACTGGGTTCTTCAATGCGAACACGTATGCCGCGTTTGAGTGTGTTCTTTATGGCAGGCCTTTACACTTTCTGCCTCGTTGGCAGTCTCTGGCCGGCATTCTGAGGAGCATCACAACTGAGACAATGCCCACGTGTATACAACATCATTGAGTCAGATACTGTCGACACCAGAACTGATGCCGAGAAAAAGACATTATTCATCGTACGCAGTGGCGCTCTTGGTGTTGAGTCGCCCTCAATCTAATCTTGCGGGCGCGATGAGAATGGATCCCTCATGACTCGTCCATGTCGATAGACTCTAACCCCCGGTAGTCTAGTGCAGTGGCTGATAAATTTCCCTTCCTCAGTCTGCAAAACATGCATAACATCCCACGAAACAACTGTCACAAAAACGTGGCATCCTCAATTAAAACCGCTATTCTACTCTTTTTCCGTAAGGCTGGCTTCACGACCTTCTCCCTTGAGACAAAAACGTGGCAGACATTCATCTCGTGGCTTTTGCCCACCAACAGAGTTTACACTAAGGTCTAGGTGCATTAGTTTCCACCGGGGAGATGCAAAACTCCGCTAGTCTCCATTGCAAGTTTCTCTTTTTTTCGCCTCCCGAGGAAGTAAATCTCGCAGAGGACCCTTGTTGCGCTTTGACTTCCGTACTGCCCCGGACTTACACTTTGTGTGTGTTGGGACCCGATGTTAGGGAACGCGTGTTACCGGAGGGTGATCAGCGATAGGTGAGGCCTGTTGGTGTTACATCGCGAATCGTCGGGAGATGGGCGGACTTGATCAGCATGTGACTTTGCTCACCTGACATTGGGTATCTTTGTAGTCTAAGGAAGATATGTACCTAGTACGCTGTTAGATAGTCGCGGAACTAATGCCCCGATCCAACTGGAAACGTCCACCTCCGAGGAATAGTGACATACAATATATAGTCTAGAGATAGGCCTCCCCTCTTTTCGTAGTAGATCTCGCGGCCCAGAATTTTCACCATGGATCCCTAAATCCACTGATCGACTGCTCAGGTACCAAGATTTCGGTACAACTGCTCGAACCGCGTACCTGGTCCAGAGCAGGGTTCTAGCCTCGGCGTATAACACGCGCTAACGATTGGATCCTTTGGTAGCAAATCATAGGTCGGAATTGTCGAAGGATCTTGTTGTTGTGGATTCTTTGAGATTGTTGCCATGGGTCTGTGATTTCGAATTCCCCATGTGTTTGATTGATGGGAGATTCGGGGTCTGATATATCGTATTTGTGCTACGTTGTATCGGGAGATGTCGCGCCGAGAACTATTGATTCCTGGTGCTCATCTGAGATAGTGCAGCATATATGAGCAGGGGTTGACTTAGGTGGCCCAGCATGCCGGTTCGCAATCTCAATTGAGGAATGTCCAACTGCATCTTGACGTTGATCAAAACAGCTTAAGACTTCGAGCTGATTGAGATTGGCGTCCTTTAATTCTTTTCGTAAATACTGTTAGCACAGTTGCTCTAATGGAGAATTGACTCTTCTTATCTTATCTTATCGCTTATCTTCAATGTCCAGTATCTCAGCCCAGTTCAACTTCTACTCAGGTTCAATCACAAATCCGTAATAGCAAGTATATATAGTTTCTTCTTCTGCACGAGATGGGTTATATAATGTATTGGCTGCACAAACTGCACGATTCGATTTTCTGAACTGCCGCTGATTTACGTATACGTTCCCTGTTGTCATACGATTGAGATTAGCTGCCCATACCAGTGTTTATTCGAAATACACTCTATCTACCTGCCATTTCAACTCTGCGACAACTATTGTGCTGGTTCAGTGCCAGTGAATCTGTGATTGTCTTGTAATTATTATTTGCATCCATAAAATCGCAGGCACTGCTGACCTATTTGTGGCTATCCATTCTTTAGCAGAGAAACGCGCTCTTTATAGGGTAGCCACAAATTTCAGGGCTGGTAGTGGGATTCTCAAATAGGCAGATTCATACTTTGTAAGCAACTCATTCAATATCAGAGAATAGCAACACTAGAGCGTCCTGACAAAGTCTCGCATAGTTCAGCAAGTCTATTACTCGTATCAATCAATAGTTACTGTGAGTTTACTGGCTATCTAGTCAGAGGCTCTAAAAAGTGTCTCTAGGTATGTACGACACTGATCCCTCTCCTTAGTCAAAGGTACTGCTTTTGGAAGCCCGTTTTGTCCCTCAGCCATTCTCACAAACCCCATTGGCCGCTGCCCACAAAACATCCACGCAAGTTTCGGAAAGATGGCAGCGTACTGCTCAGCTTGATCAAGCATACGGTTCCGATGGGTCCTCTCCCATCTCGTCGTGTATTCCTCCACTCCGTCAGTTATCCTTTTCCTATCAAGCTCGGGTCTCGCGTTGGCTTTCTCCACAGACTCGGGTGGTATGGGACAGTGGTAGTAGAATCCGGTGGGGAGGCTATCCACGTCAACGGGATACGTGTCGTGGGCCAATGCCAGCTTGGTGAGTCTTTGGAGCGGGCGGAGGTGTTGACGGAGCTTGTCATGGTCTACATCCCAGTAGTATTTCCATTCGCAAGGTCTTCCAGCACGGAGACTCAGTTGTTCTAGGGAAGCAAGTCGCGCAATCGTTTGGAGGGACTCGTCGGGGATTTGAGTTTCTCCCCATGCGAGGTGTAAAGATTTGAGATTGCCAAAATCAAGGCTGCTGAGGGTGGGGAGAATGATATTATCCAGATACCTAGTCCCTTCCAGGTTCTCTTGGAGATACAGTCTGCGTAATCCTGTGTGCTGCGAGATGAACTCTGCGATTTGCATACAGCCTGAAGTTTCTGTTGGCGGAGGAGAAACAGCAAAGTCCTCAAGATCTCGTAAAGGCTCGCAAGTAGAAGTCGAGGGATTGGTCAGTACCATTTCGTCCAAGTCAAGAGACGTGAGAGACGCCGTGAGAAAAGACGACATGGCAACGCTGTCGAGCTTGACGCATCGGAGCTTCAAGTATCGCAGGCGAGGAAATGACACAGCTGTCTCTCCGATCGAAACAGGGACGTCATTATCTCTGATTTCTCCCGAATAAGTCCACGTCAGAGACTCGAGGGTAGACGAGCAGAGATGAAACAAAGTTGAGAAAAATCTCGTCATCGGATGCGTTCCCGTCTCGCCTTTGTTTTTAATCTCTCTCAATTTGTCATGTGCCAAACTAACGTCCAGCTTGAGAGACCTAAGCGGCCAAGTCGAAGGCGTAAGAGGTGGCGTCAAAGACCACGCGTCATCAATCGCCGGCCCATCCAGCTCAATATGTCGCGCCGAGCAGCGCGTGATCTTTTCGAAAAAGTTCTTATCCAGAGAGAACTCATCTTTCCAGACGAGGGTTTCAAGATTGGGTAGTGATGAGATGGCCTCGACTGTAGCTGCACGCGCCTCGACGTACTCCGCACACGCCTCATCATAGAGGACCTGTTCTTGTTCGTCGGTGAGTGGTTCAACCTCTTCGTCGTAGAATGCCTCAAAGAGCTCTCGATGATTATTCGCGACATGTTGCGGGTCAGGTGCCCATAAAACTTTGCGGATGCAAAAACCACGAATGGATCTAGCCTTCTTGTCCTCCACGAGATCGAATGCAAGTCGTTTTGCTTCGAGGCTGTAATCGAAAGTTACTTGTGCGAAATAAGAGCAGCAAGCAAGTTGTTGACAATCACTGTTGACCTCGGCAAGGGATTCCAGCGATGTAGTGTCGTCTAGCGAGTCAACGACCTTGGCAAGGATCTCGGCGGGGAGGCGGAGAAGCTTGCAGCTGGATGCTCTGGGTCGACCTTGCATGACCTTGTCTAGAAGAAGGGATCGGGGGCGGTTGCTCTCTCTGTCAAAGTTATCGGCGTCGGGTCGGCCGGGCTTGCTTCTCATTAAAATCCTGAAGTCGCGGTTGATGTTGAACTCCATAGTAACTGATGCTGGAGATGAAATGGTGCAGGGTTGGGCAGCATGAAACAAGTTGGCCTGGGCGAACCCTCCTTCTATATAGGTGATGTCTGCTTGCGCATCAAGGTCACTTGTTGACTTGGGTATCTATCAGGGTGCTTGGATGCAGTTGTATGATGAGTTGACTTTGTATTGAGTTTGTTGCTGTGTTTGGGCGTAGAGCATGACGCCTTGTTTTGTGTTATGTTGAGGAGGGGAAAAGGAACTCTCTTTGTTAAGCTGCATGCCTGATATGGCAGTCTGCCTCTTCATATAATTCACCAGGGTATGGATGGCATTGAAACGAGCTCCAAGTCGCTGATTGTCAGCTTGGCAGGTCTCATGGTTACAATAGTTCCTTGAGCAAGAAAACATCTCAGGTGTCAAACAAATATTGTCCAAGGCGTACGTATTTTGTCCAAGTCTGATTATTACTTTGTACGAAATGTTCTGTGCTTTCTTGCCTCCTCTCTTCTCCTATTACCTGAGATGAGAGGTCGATGTGTTGGTTAAGTCTGCTGACAGCCAAGCCGGCTCCTTGGCCGTTAAGTGGATTATTGTCCGCTTGGCACCAATTGGATGCATAAAAGTCAGGCTGAATGCCCACAGAACAGGCTAAGCGAGATGAACCGTACCACATTGGTGCATATGAGACTGAGGAGATGACGGATATAACTCGCATTGTTCCTGCATCCATCGCAAGCTGGCTATATACTGCACATACAAGCCATGAGCGAAAATGGCGGGCCTTACTCGAATAGTACAGCTGTATGCAGTCCTGTTCTGTCTGCTGACGCTATGCCTCGGGAAAGACGACGAAAACTATGACAACTCGACTAATTACCGTCCTCGCAATGTCACAGGTCTAGGCGACTTTTATCAATGGGTTGGATCGTGAGTTTTACGCGGTAAGAGATTGTGGTGGTGACTAGACTAAATGATCTCGCGATAGGTATTACAACGCGACCGCAGAAGTCGAATTGAGACCCATCTTTGGAGACGTCTGGAACGAGACCATCTTCGGCCCCAACTACACAGATAATCTGTGTCCTGAGCTGAAGAACTCGACCCAGATTGTTAAATACGACGCTATTCTCAGTATCCTTGAAAAAGGAAAATGGAACGCTGGTATTAACTCTGTTATCTTCTGGCTGACGCTCATCCCAAAATCCTCAGCGGGGTTTAACGTATCCTCCCTTGGTGCCGATTTTACTTATTCATCTCAACCCGGGGGCCTACAATTTCCCCTATATTCTGTGCAGTCAGTCAACTGCCTCTCATACATTGTTTATATCAAATCATCTGACCTGATGCAGTCCAAGCCCAGATGGCTATTGGCGGCCCCAAAAAGGAAAAGGCCCCGACATTTTCAACTTCACCACTACCCAGACTAATTCAGGAGCCTACAACATCAGCGCCCCACTTCAACGCAACATCCCAGAATCCTACTCGTCAAGTCTTAACCTCACTATGCCAGTGTGCAACGCCACCGAGCTAAGCGGTGACTATAGAGTTGGTATAGAGGAGTACCGATCTTGGCAGGCGGAGGACTGGGATGACTTTCGATGGCCTGATATTAGTGTCATGTTCGACGACAAGACAGCGAACTTGACTATGGACGCTGTCTTTTCTGCGAGGCCGTATGTGTGGCCTAATGCGACGACTGAATGGTCAGGGCCTCAAACAGGGAGCCCTGGTGCGCATGGCTTTATACAGATTCGCGTGTCTGGGGTTATTGATGCATACCATTCGGATTCGCTCAGCCTTAAAAATGAGACACCTGTTTGGCTGCGCACAGTGGGTTTTGGGAATGATTCATCGAATATCGGGTATGGGTCTGATAGTGCAGCTGTCAAGCTGTCGGCTGAGTTCACTATCTCTGCTATAGCTTTTGCTGTAGGTATAGTGGTGCTCTTATAGAATAGCTTTAGCTATATGAATATATGTATTCAGCGAGCAGAATTATATCTCTACTGCCTAGAGCTCCGACTTCTTCATTCTAAGTTATGTCATGCCGCCTGGTAGCTGATGACTTGGGTCAACCAAGACTCCATCTGTGTAGTTGAAGTTCGTGAACAACTCCCCACTAAGATCTGATTCAACAGGATATGTCAGTCATGATTCATGCTTTGATTAGTAGGGTCTTACCAAAGTCAAACGGTTGAGAGTAACCATCTCCAGGCCCGGCAGATGAGAACGGAGGAAGCAAAGGTGTAGTGGCTGGTTGATCCAGCTGAGACTGTCTCAATTCTCCAGTTCCATTTTTGAACATTGAGGACGGTGTCGGGGGTGCTTTCGAACGCTTAGATATCAGCTGGGCAACTGGTTCGCAGAAAACACCGGGACACTCTTCTTGAAGTCGTTTCTGGAGTGAGTTTGGAACCTTGACGTTGTTTTCTTCAAGGCGCTCTAGCAACGTCTCAATGATATTCTCCAAGCTACCGAATCTCTTCTTGTGTTTCTGCTCCAGTTGAGCATTTCTCTCCTTCTCAGCCTCTAACTCGGCTTCCAAAGATATTCGCTTTTTGTCTCTCTCTTCAATATCTCGCATCAGAGCATCGCATATGTCAACGCCTCTTGGCCTGGACTGCTGTTTGCATGGTCGTCGAGTCGTGTTGTGCTCATAGCCGACACCGTTGTAGAAATCGGGGTCGGGCGGGTTATCTCCTGGGTTTATAAGACCCCAAATGAAGGACCACCTGGTTTCGCTGGGGAGTGATTGCCATGTCGGGCAGTTTTCAGTTCGGCGGTGATACGGCGCCCCATCGCTGGCAGTGCCAGTACAAGTGGTTCCTATACATCGAGGTTCGCAAGTCTCCAATTTATGTCGCTTCCGCGTATTCTCTGGCTTCCTCTCCTCCTCCAGAACATTGACCTGTGTACAGCAATCCTTACATATGACGATACGATGCTTCGCTTCAAGAGATCTGAGAAGCTCCGATATTGTGGCATTAGTACCCTGGCACTTTTGCGGTTGTTGCACGGGACAAGGCATCTGTAGGCGACCCTGAAGAGATGCCATTGCCTCTGAACTGGATGGGTTTTTGTCCTGCCGAGACTCCTTCCGCGAAGGCTCATCCCCATCGCCTTCTTGAAACGGCCCATCTCTTCCTGGGAGAGAACGCTTGAGGTTTCTCTCAAAACTCGAGATACTAGTAGTGGTCCCGCTCTTGGGAGAGGTCCCAGTTCCATTCGTAAGAGGTGTTGAGGAGTATCTGCTATGAATAGGACTTCCCTCGGCTGACGAAAGACCATCGTAACTGGACTCGCAATCTTGGCGAGAAAGAGTTCGGAAGAGCTCCATTACTAGAGCTCTTGATTCCTCTAAGCTCTCTCCTGGGACAAAGTGCTGAGGCATAGTCTCAGGACTGAAGGAACTAGACTCTGGACTGTAAATTGGAAGTGATGGAGATAGAGCGGTAGATGTATCCTTCTTCGACATAATCCATCCTATCGTGTCTTTTGTCTCTGCGAGATGCTTCAAGCTATCCTTAGAAAGCTCAGCTGTACCATGAGTGCTTGAGACATTCGTGAGAAGTGTAGAAGAGCCCTTATTTGCGACGCTTGGTTTATCAACATCGTCCGGCTTGCCAACTATCTGGCCTTGCAAATTGGCAGCTGAGGATTGGTCAGGTTTATCAAATGCTGATTCACCAACACAGAACGGCATCCCTGTAATAGATGGTTCGCCTTGTTTCGTTTCTCGAACTATGGGACGGTAATTGTAGATGACTGAATACCTTGAAGACCAGTTATGGTTTGATGCATATATCTCATTGCAGTCAGTTGGCGCATACGTGACAGGTGTACCATGATCAAATGGTTGCCACCATTGGTAGGGTAATCGCAGTGTTTGGGCGAAAGGTACTTCTGCCACTATTGTGCTTTCGCCAGAATCCACCGAAACAAAAGGGTTACGTTGGTAAGGCGAACTTCCATATCCACTATCTCTATCTGAAGGCGACCGTGAAGTTGTCTCACAACCCTTCGGCGGCTCCAGCACGCCCGGAGTTGCCGAATATAATGCTTCGCTCAGACGCTTGGCTTCTTCGAACGTGAGAGTCCCGTGATCCTCGCTACAGATATCAGTGAGTTTTCAAGTGCAGCTTGTTTGTCAAAGAATAGCAAAAGAGCAAAAGTAAGTGAGTTCCAGGCTTGCCATACCTGGTAGGCGCCGAAGGCAACGATTGCCTGACAAGGTCATAAGGATTACATGTGAGTCGCTCATCTTGTAGACGTGGTCGGGTGTCTTCCATGCCGTTTAATGGAGAACTGAGTTTTATTTCGCGATGAGTTGCGAAGAACAGAATCAAGTTTAGGAATTGATCCGACTTGAGGTAAGGGCGGATAAGCACTAGGCAACGAGTCCGCGCTAAGTATAAGTACCTTTACAGTGCTTACAGCTATCAGAAGATAAGATAAACTCTCTTATCAGCTATCAAGCCAACCAAAACTACGAAATGGCCAATTCGGTTGCTTGGCTTACCGTAATCAGAACATCTGTGCACAGTGACTCTACCTGGCCCTGCAGTAGTACGCTTTGCATCAAATAGGTGCGTAACAATTTGTCGGAGCAAAACAATTTGTTTGGCCCCCAAATCAAGCCTGGCGGTGAGCAGCACAAAGGATAGGCCACCAAATAAGAAACAACCCAGGATTAAATAGTTCCAGATTGCTCACAGTTGAACAATTTGGTAGATAACATGTCTGCGTTTTGCGGCTAAATCGTGTAAGCGCATGGAAGGGGTGATCTTTTTATTATTGGCGAGTGAGTGATAACAAAATGTTTGCAGATTGCAAGCCATACGATGGAGAGGCCTTTGGTGTTATAGCTACGGACCGGGCAGCGATAAAAAGACCCGGCTACGTGCTACAAAAGGGAGGAAATAGTTTAGCAACACTATCCTTATTACTTTCCAGACATGGCTGTTAGTCCAAATAACGAAAACGAAATAAGGCTCATGCCTCAGCCGAGCCACGCTATATCAGTGGCTGAGCCTGCCCATCATCGCCACCCAATCCAAGGGCCAAGAATCTGGGTTGGTTATATCAAACGAGGGCGCAACTTTCTCGACACTGCGCCCCAAATGCCAAATACAGAGCAACAGATCAACGCGTTGCAAGAGTATCACGAGAAAAAATTTACTTCCTTTGAGAGATTCACGCGGAAGTGGATTTTCTGCCAGCAGCCCGTTCTGCTCTTAGGAGAACTTTATGGGGTAAATGAATCTTGTCGACCATTTATCTTCAGAAATGCGCTGACAAATATCACCAGGACCATCTGAGCGATCTGGAAGGCCAGCAATTTCCGCTGGAAGTACAGTTTAACAAACTTCGGAGATCGCAGGTGCTTGCCAAGGGTTTTTTGTGTCCCCAGTCTCTTCGGGGGGACACGAGGTTCAGCCATCAACGCAGTTGCTTTAATGTTAGCTCGACGAACCATCTGAATAAGCGGAAGGTTCTATGCGTCGGTTATGAAGTCAAAAGGGGCAATTTGTTTGGTCCCCTGTTGTTCTCGTTGTGCTTATCTTTTGTCACAGCTGCTGTTGCGGCCGTGTTGACGCAGATTGTATCGACTGGAGTGGGGATTGGTGGTATTGTTGAAGCCACGCTTGTTTTAGTGTGGTCTTTCATTATGTGGTATCTCAAATAGATAGTAAAGCTGTAGGTATTTTAGGGTTATATCGTCCCTGTATAAGCTACACTCTATTTGTACCTATTACTAATCCATTTGCCAAATGGGAACTCCCTGTCAGGTAGCTGATTGTAGCTTGAAGTCAAAAGACAAAGTGCCTATAACAACACCCATCGTGTTCTTTCTCTTGAAGTGGTGCCACTTTCCCAAAGCCTTCCTTGTGTCTGACGTCCCAATGTTGAGCTGTTCCAGTACTTCAACCACGACAGCGTACAAGATATCAAGATTTCCGTCGTCAACCTTGACAGAGACTCCCAGTGACCTACGTGCCCCAGCACTTCGAGTCTGCTCACATTCACGTATCCCAACTCCGTAGCATCCATCGGCACCTACTTTACCGAACAATTGCCCTTTATACACCTGCATCAAGTCTGTGCAGAAACGGCCTTCTCCTGCCACGAACTCCGGATAGCTGGACATCGCACGGAAAATTCGGGCAAGATTTCTCGTACGTGGAGATACTGAAGCCTCTTGCTCGGCAGAATCTGCACCGGCGGCGAAGACAGCGAAGGTATGTGCCAAGTAGAAGAGGGGAAATGCAGGAGCGGGAATATTACAGCCATCGGTGGCCCATTGAACAAGACTGGGCTCAGGGCAAAGCTCCTCAGTGACCTTTTTGACCTGAACTTGCATTGGATGATCTGGACTGTGGTAATCGGTTATACTGGCACCTAGAGCGAGAGCGCCAGCCATAATGCCAGCGTGTTTGCCAGAGCAATTGTTGTAGATTCCTCCCGTGACATCTAACCCCTTCTGTGCCCAGTCTTGATTAACAGCAGGGTTTAGCGAAGTATGTCCACCGCAGCGGTAGTCGCTTTCCTGCGCTTTGATCTTGACCAACATGCTTCTAGCACGATCAACATGCCTTGTTTCGGCATTGTGCGAGGCACACATGAGGGCAAGGTCGATTTCATCAAAGCCTGCATCTTGGAAACCGCCCGTCTCGATGACGGCGAGAGCTTGTGCAGGCTTGGCGGCCGACCGGGCTAGAGTGACCCTTGCAGGGTTGCCAACAGCGTAAAGGATGTTGCCGTGAGAGTCTGTGACTGCGACATGGACGCGGTGGATGTTCTCAACGATGCCGCCTCTATCGGTGATAACGCAGTTGTTCTCAACGTTGTGTCATTTTGCCTGTAACGAAATGGAGGAATGACCTTTGAGAAACGGAGTGTGATGGATCTTGTATTGGAAATGAATGAGAAGGGAGGCTTGAAAAACATTGCAGTAAGGAAGTGTTTGACGATTTATATAACTTATAAGTGGTTTTGTAGCCTTTGTCGCGATCCCTGTCTTTTTCCATGCCCACTGTCCAAGACCAAATGCGACTTGAGTCTTAACTCTCATGGGTTGGTCTTCAGGGTTTCCACCTTAGGCTACAAGTAGTTATTAATGTGCCGCCGCCATCCTAATACCATAGAATTGGTCTATTGGACCCCTGCTCATTCTCCGTACCCACAACTACGGCTGACTCATCTTTATTTCACGGTCTTCCATATTCCGTACCCACTCAATTCGTGCACCCTACACCTGCGAAAACACAGCAAACATGACATCGACTCAGGAACCACTGATGCGACACGCCTGTGAGTCATGCAGGCGCAGAAAGATGAAATGCGATGGTGAAAGACCTACATGTTCGTATTGCCTACGTGTGAAGCTACCGTGTTTTTATTTGCCAAGGGCAAAAACCAAGTCATTGTGAGTTGAGCGCATGAGATAGTAATTACCTCCAGTTGACATGCAGGCAGTGCCAAGTCTAAGAGAGAAAGGGCACATAGGCAAACGACAGAAGAGCTCGCTCCAACCATGAGACCCAATGAGCATGCTGCTGCGCATGACCGATCTACACTACCTGTTTCCCTACTACCGCCCCAAGACATCACTCAGCATGAGCCTGGAGACCGAAGGTTCTCACTTGAAAGGTTGGTACCTTTGCGCTTTACAGCGCTAACAACCTGTCGATTAAAGTAGTTACAACACATAGCTAACATAAAGTACGTGCCTCAGACCTCAACTAACCCAGGAGGCCCTCAAACACTTTGTCAAAGTCTACGAAACCAAGATTCACCTCCAACCTCTGCCACTATTCAGATTAGATGAGATCGAGGAACAACTAATTAACGGCCCTGACTTTCTGCTTTGGAGCTTTATGGCTCTCACTCTGACGTTATCTACCCATCCCTTCTTCGATGGGCAAAGAACATTTGCAAGAGACTTCTACACTCGAAAAGCGGAAGAGGCCGTAAGCATTTTGGCTTCTGAGGGGGATATATCACCAGAAGTCACACAATCCCTTTGCCTTATCGCTCTGAAGCATCTAAACAGTAAGAAACATGTCTTCAACTGAAGTTCAAGAGCTCAATGGGATTATAGATCAGCAACTCACACGAGCCTGGATGACTACTGGTACTGCTGCACGACTAGAGGCCTTACGAATCCTCTCATTTGACACCACCCCTTATTCAACTGATGACTCCGTATCGAGAGCTCATTGGAGTGTTTTCATGCTCGAACGGCTTTTTGTTCCTATGATACCAGATGCTTTCAGGCCCGGAGTTCCTCAATTTCCTATTAGCGCTCCAAAGCCCCTTGCGCCTCAATCTACACTCTCAACTGCCATACCAGAACGCGCACAGTTAGAAACAGCACAACCCAGAACCATACTGAGCAGTGACCCCGGTATCATTGGCGTTCACATTCGTCTTGTGTCGATTTGGGGAAAGCTTCGAATTTACCTCAATGGTCTACGGCGAGGCGTCACTGAAAAACCTTGGTCACCAGACTCAACGCAGACAAAGCTGAATATCGAGATGATAGAGCACGAAGCTCTAATTGATTCGAGCTATTTTCTCTCCAAGGCTCTTCTGCCAAGCCGAACTACAGCAGAAATATCTTCACATCGCGAACACTGGGATCCATTCATGGCTAGCCAAATAATCTGGCATGCCATCCACGCCCTGCTAAACCACCCGTTCGTCCACTTGTTCTTACTCAGAACCTCCAGGGATGTTCACCCATCGTGTTTGTTCCTTCAACAGAGGATTGATATGGCGCTATTTCACACAGGATCACTGTTTCGGATTCTTCAGTCGTTTATGGATCTAATGAGTATAGTCGATCCGATGGTGGCGGACTTTGTAGCTGCAGCTGCGACTGTGTCATGGTTCTTTCAATTCTCAGCGGATCTCAAAATCTCGCGACGGGCTCGTGAAGAGTTGGATAAATGTAATGTGTTTCTCAGCCATATTGCTGTAACTTGGCCTCACGTCAACCAAAAGGTACGCTAACTGTCATTTGGATGTCAGATGGGTGCTCACACATGGTTTAGCTTGATACGTTGAGGAAACTGAAGGCACTGGCCAACGAAAACCGCCGACAGCACTCAGATGAGGGTACAAATATCAGGTTTCAATCCGCATGGCTTTGGGAACTGTTGACTCCTAGGGTTGAGTCCACTCAGATCGGCTCCTCACACTCAGGACCAGGGACTGATGGTGCCTCTGAGAAAAATCCAGATTCCGAGATGTATCTCAAAAACCATTTTGTCATGCCTTTGCACGACGACCATGACTCTGGTCAGATAAGAGAGTCAATGGCATCTGGTCAAGATGGTATGGATTCTTTGTTTACTATGCCTGGAGATCTCGAATTTTTCAATATCGAGTTACTGTCGCATGACTTCTTCGAAAATGGATTATGGGACGAAGGCTACTGAGTGGAAATAATTTATTTACGATAGGGGTTTACGGCTCCGGGAGATGTAATAAAACTTAGGACCCTGATGATCATACGTGATAAAAAGCTCTTAGTAAATCTAGCATAATTTAGTATAACTTAGTATAATTTAGTATAGAACTAGAAGATTTCAGACTAAGTATATCTCGTATTGCAGTTCAATGTCAAAAGTCTTCCTTCTTGTACCCCTAGCCGCCCAAGCTCTCCGCCAGCGGGTTGATGTTTTACCAGATGTTTGTTAATTGGCGGTCTCAAGCCACTATGTAATCGTCATGGTCAAAGGCCAGAACATAACATCAACACCAGCTACACATAACCATCAGTCTGATTATTGGCAAGTAATAACAACTCCATAGCTTGGGGTGGACTAGACTTCTGGCGAGCTTCACAAGGTGAGATATCAAGGTCTTGATTGAGTAGCTATAGTTTGGACAGTAATCTAGGGATGATAGGCTTTATAAACTTGAATTGACGCGAGAATGCACTGAATCAGTCCAAACACAGCTGTCAGTCCCAGCACAACTATTGCTAGCCAAAAGTTATGCCATTGCACTCCATTCCGTCGGTCATACCACCACTGAGAGAACGAATCCGGTGTCGAATGATCAAATTCCTCCTTTAGAATTAGTAAGCGGTCTCTCCAGAAACAAAAGTTGGAGATATATCTGCACTCTCCGCTGGGAGTTCCGCACCAAGCTAGCTGGGGATCTATCATACGGCTGGAGTGCGTGCAGAGTCTATCTAGCCAAACTTGCTTTTTGCGGTTAGAGCGCAGTGCTGTCCAGTGATCGGATTGCGGGAATAGCACTGCTAGGGTTCTGAGAGTTTCTTCCGCTAGTCCTTGGGGCAGAGTAGCTTGTGTGTTTATGCTTTGAAAGGTCAGATGAAGTGCCAGTAGATACAGAAAAGATACTGACGTATGTCTCTGGGCCTCAAGGTATGCGACGTGGTGAAAGACATACAATTGCGTATTGTTGTTGGTCAAACGTAAATGGTCTGCCAGATTATCGGTGAACTCTATCTTGATACCAGCAACGTTCTCAAGACTCCAGGCTGAGAAGTCTGGGGTCAGTATCATACCACTATAGGACTGATGCTGTGAGATCGGGAAAGACTTTTGAGTTAGACTGTCCAAAGGATTCTCCTCCCAGAGTGGTAGTGGCCTAGGGCCAGACTGGTGCAAGAACCCGTAGTCTTTCTCAAGATTGCCCACTTCAGTCATCAGCATGAGTCTAATCACAAGATTCAACGTATCTTGACAGGATTTCCTGTTGCAATTCCCCGTCAATGTAGAAACATAAGCAACGCCCTGGTCTCGATGCTTATACTTTCGAACGTGCTCTGCGACCTTTCCGAGTGACAGCGTATCGTAAGGGTTGACTGCCGATGAACTCAATTCACTGAATAGCTTTTGTTGGCTTTCGACGTATGCATCGTATGTCTTGAAGTTGAGCTTCGACACTTTGTCACCATTGAGTAACTGAATGGAATTGGGCAACGCGCCGAGAAGTGTTGATGCTAAGGGCATGGCAGATATTGTTATTATTTGGGAGGGATGCCTTTTTGCTGTACATCTAGCGACGAGCACAATTGATAATACACCAAGTCAAATCATGTTTCGTCAAATTGGAAGTCGGAACGAAAGTCACGTAGCAGCTATGCCCGTCTGCCTTGCCGCACTTCACGTGTATGTGGTCTTGTAACTGTCGTTCAATGGCTATGCAAATCACAATGTGGCGTCCTCACAGCTACATTATTGGATGCTATTGTCTACTTTCATGCACCTCGATGATGCCCAACGGTCTTGGGTATGAATTGCCAACGCAAGCGGGCGCACTCCTGTCAGCAGAAACCAGCCAATGGCTGGCACTTCGCTGACTACCCCATCTGGATTTACAGTCACTCACTGGTTTTTCTCTTGCACCTTGTCTATCGTGCTGTTATCTACCCCTTCCTGGTCATATTTGAAACCCCTCTTTTATCTGTGCGCATTGCAAGTCAGCATCATTCCATCTGAACCACAAAGACTAATGAATTGCGAATGCTGTCCTAGATACCTGCCTCCACCTTCGCAGTTATACTTGTCGAGCTATGGACTACTCTAGCATTCTTTCTAAGCCCAAGTCATTCTTTGGTAAGCAAAAGGTCTGGATGGCTTGTGGCCAAGACCTTGCACTATTCAACACGTATCGATCCAATATCCAGAACCTTCTTAGGCATTCCTGTATTCCCGAGTCCAACCATAATCTTTGGGTTGGCCTCTATCGAGTTGGGAATACGGAGGACGAAGCAAAGACATTTGTTGTTGTGTCATGCAGCGATCGCAGAATCCGCAAGCTTACCCGTAATATTCTCAGTAGCTGCCCCATCTTCCAGCCAGGGCAACCGCTCAACCGATTCAAAGTCATCAGCAAAGCAACACTTCCAGAGACAGCTTGCGAGCCCCAACAAACCATGAAGGATGGGGGCGAGATACCGTTTGAAATGAGTTTACTGGGCGAAGGCGACGACACTGCCATGGAGAAACACAAGACAACAATTCGTATCTACCCATCCAACACAGGCGATAATTACTTATGTCGCCAAATCCAAGCATTCCGGGAATCTGAAGATGGAGTTTTGCAATCAAGATATCAAACAGCCACGGCAGGTCCCCTGCTATGGCACAATGGCGTAACTTATCAGCTTACTGTCGCACACGTTGTCGAGTTCAAGAACAAGCAAGCTGATGATGGGGCTGATAATACTGGGGGTGGTGTTGACGACTGGGACGAAGAAGATGACGAAGACAATGACAGTGCTTGTTCTTTGGACGAATCTGTTGCCTCTTGGAATATTTCCACATGCCACAACGCGACTCCAGAGGCTTCAAACGATGAGAGCACCGATGACAGCATCTCTGAGTCTCTATCTAGCAATTCAATTCTTGAATGCACTACTGAACAAGGCGGAGGTAGTATCGCAGCCAGAAGGAAAGAAGAAGCTGTCAACAAAGAACCCCCAGGCACACCAGCCAGCCTCCATTACCCGACGGCCATGGCCCTCCCAGAACAGCCAAATCATGGGGATTTCATTATTGAAGATTCTTCCTTGTCTTGGAATCGCCATTCACTTATAAGCTGCCCCATTTCTGAAGAAATGGACTACCTCCTCATTCCTACAACCACCGATCCCCAGACGCAGGCCTCCAAGGGTGCAGAGATAGTACAGATATCTGAAGCCTTTGACATAACAGAGCAGACTGATCCTCGCCCTGTTATCATTGCTGTAGCAACACTCGGGTATATAGACGGCCTGGTGTTCCCAGCTGCATCACTCCTGCGATCTCCGGGTTCAAAGGATTTCCAAACATTGTTTTGCATCGAGTCGGGCGAGGCTTTACCCCAGGGGTCTTCTGGCTCCGCTGTCTTTGACAAGATGACTGGCTTTCTTGCTGGTCATATTGTACTCGGGTGTCCCGACAAGAATATCTGGTACATGGTTCCCATTGTGAACGTGTTGGATGATCTCGAGGACCACTTTAGCCTGAAGGTCAAATGCCAAATACGAATCGATTCTACTGCAGCAGAGAGGTGTGTTAGTCTCTTTGATACACTAAGCACCTACCAATCCAGGTTGCCTGAATCTAGCGAGGAACTCCTGGAAAGTGCCCTTACACCAAAGTCCGCGGATAATTATCAGCGGATGTTATCAGACCTACGAAGGGAGACTAAATGGGGAACAGTCAGTATATCCATACCAGGATTCCTCAAGGTATTTCTGAGCGAAAGCCTAGTCCGCCCTGATCAGTGGAGAAATCAGTTTGGCCATAATGGCAATTCGGCCGAAAGTGATAGACGGCTTCTTGCCTCGTTCCGAGACCTTAGATATACCTTCCTGGAACCTATGGCACGCATACTTCCTCAAGGGCCTCATGAAGAACTTCGGGTGATGGCAGGGAAGTACAGAAGAGACATACAGCAGCCTCAAGCATGGATGCTAGAGATATTCGAACCTTTCATACGAGGGACGAAAAAGATTGATAAACCTGGACTCTTAGAACTACTAAAACGAAAGGTAAGAAGCCGGCCACAAGATGATTAGTAGCTCTTAACATAACTTCAATAGGACTTACTGCACGAAAGCAACGACAGTCCAACTTACGCACCTCAATGCCTGTAAATTCCACCAAAGTCCCCAGTTGTTAGTATCAAGACTGATTGAGATATAGCTACATCAAGAACATTGATCCTAGCACCGCGATGGCACTCTACAAGACTACGTCGTGGAGACCAATGAAGGGATGTCGGGAACTCTTCTCGACCAACGCCTCCTACCAACCAAATCCGGTAATAGATATTTTAAAAGACGTAAGTAGTTACTAATTACTACTCAAATGAAGCTGAATATCTAACATGAGCACGCCCTGATAGGATTGGCATGGGAGCGCCTGTTTCAGTATCACAATTAATTTGCCATTTTTAGTTATCACTACCCAATATGAGCTTTTCAAGAGATCCAGGGCAGGAGGCTCTGGTTTCGAAACTGGCCTTGACCTTTCGTTCCTCAAGATACCGAAGACATGCCGCGTTCTTCACGATAACCACGAGACTTTTCAGACAGAGAAAAGCTATCTGTTCCTGGCTACTTGGTCCACAATGGTGATTGGCACTGATGAAAGATACTGGACAGCAGTATGCCTGGACGACGGCTTCGGCGAACGGCTAACCGCCGATGACGATTCAGAGGATAAACGGATATCGCCCAGCTGTTCTGAAGGCCAAACAGTAAGCGACAAGAAATATACGCCGCCAAGATCATATGCTCTCGGAGTACTTGCAATACAACTGGACAAGATTGCCAGATACCATCAGGAAATCATCTTAGCTCTGGAGTTTAACTTGAACATCTTTGTAAGGTTTCAGCATATCCCGCAGTTTTATGGTAGCTCTGTGGCTGACTTTCTTTCCCAGGAGGAAAAGGTAGATGGTCTAAACGCCGAAGGGTTCCCCAAACATGAGGCATGGAGAAGCCAGTTCCGCGTCTGTGTCTCAAAAGTCTTGCACGTCAACTCAAAGCTTGTAACGAAGGTCGAAAGCTTTCTGCTCATGGAACTACCTTCGGATGGTTTATCAGGATATCTTCTGTGGCAAGGTTTCCAACAAGACCCTGGTGCCTTCAAGTCATCGCTGCGGATTCAAGAGTCTCTTGATATGCTCCACGATGCACAAAACCAGCTTCGTAGCATGTCTGCTAGAATAGATGTAAGACCGATGTTACTGGCTCCCAAATACCTGCGCACTTCTGAGGACTAACTTGGACATATAGAAATTCGGAGTCCCGCACATCCCCGCCGAAACTAGTAGAGTTCAGCAGCTGTCTCTAGCCGCGTCTGTAAGTGTAAACCCTCAGTCAAGCTGAATGGATCAACTAAAAGCTTTAGATCGGAGGAACGATTGCTCTTCTTTTTCATGTTCTTGGTGGCTAGCTGCCAGACGATAATGTATCTTTTCATGGACTTCTTACTACTTTGATCACAAAAATTCTTTGTAACCCTTAGTTACGCTCTTGAATAAAGTTATACCAGATGGCATTACTTCTACTTAACTTCTCCTAAGGTCCTCGGCTCGGTTCATATACCAGCAATAATCAGAAAATCCCTTTATGCATAGACCAACTTACCTCGAGTTGTATAGCCAACTACCCGCTTCCGTTAGAGATCTTTTCCAGTCTCCCAATATGAAACTCAGTAGCGCAAGTCGGCATGAGTGGCAACCTGAAATGTGGCTCGATAAGTATCCCGTAAGTCCATTACAAGACTGGGCAAGGCGCGGCGGATAAAACTACGATGGCTAAAAGGGAAACCCCGAGATTGTATCTCTTCTTCTTAAGTAATCATGGTGCCGATGTCTCTGTTGAAGACGATGGTGGAAAGATTACCGTCTCACGTGTCGCCAATATCAGTTCAATTAAGTCTTCCTCGGGACACGCCTTGGTAGTTGAGATTTTGCTCGAGCGCGAGGGGGGGGGAGGGGGGTTGTTCTCAAAGAACACGATGAGCATGATAGAAGTGCTCTCCACTATGCTGATTGGAACGGGAATTGGAGAATTGTGTCTGTTCTTTTACGACAAGGATCCGATTCATCAGATGATAAGGTTGGGAGGTTAAAAGTAGCTTTAGCCCCTAGGGCAAAAAGGTAAAGACCGCCAATAAATATACACAGGTAATGTACTTATTGACCTCATTGTGGCCTAATATCTTGCTTTTGGCTGAAAAGCTAGATGTCCTGATGACTAACTCCAGAGGTGTATAAACAAGTCATATTTTCTCTAAAAAACTTAATATCCCTTTGCGTGTTGGACGCTTGTCATCGACCGCGAGATTCTCGATTCTCAATTTGTCTCAATTAATACTTCTGTCTGAGTCGGAGGCGATCCATGGGCAAATTTGGATTTTCATCTGTATTTGTGGTGGGAAGTATCTATATTCTGCCGCTATGGAGATTTCTAGAAGGGGGCCAGTCACTGTCGTCAATCTAAGTTTTGCACTTTCAAGATACACTTTACCAGCATGAATCATCAGGGCAATCTGAATTCCATAAATTACAGTCAGTCGCGGCCTTTTAAATATTCCCACCATTGTCCTTGATACCGCCATCATACTTCAACACTGAAGCCTGAAGTTGAAAGACATGACAACAAGACAACCACCATCAGATGAGCATTACAAAGCACCATATGAAGCCCTCCATGGCTACCACGCAATCTTGGACAAGACGGTGGAGCTTTTACCCGACGAGATCCTGCACCATCTCCGCGGGTGGCGGGAACACATCCATCGATTAGCCATATACCGTCAAGACAACAACTCACCCAAAATAATAAGAGAAATCCCACACCTTGACAAGCGCGAAGCACTGGGGTTCAGGAATAAGACAGTTCTCATTTATGTCCTAAATGGTGGTGGTATTGGAGGACTATGGCAGCCAGTTCTACACAACTATCTCTATCGGCGATGGTTTCAACCATATCTCTCGGATATCGATCATGGCGAATATATGGCAATATTAATGAAGCCCTTTGATCAGCCTCCGGCATCCAATGATGATTCTGCCGTCAGTCATGTGTCAGACATTCATTCCATGATCAATCGTCGGCTTGACTCCCTCGAACCCGAAACGCCGCCATTTTATACCACTCGTCCTCTGTTCAGGGCATTCTTTATAGCCATCCCAGGCCGGAATTGGGGTGGCTGCGCTGCTCTGGAAGACGTCGCGTCTTTAAAAGTCCTAATAGTCCTCACTGGACAGACAAAAGGACTCAGCGCACCGATTTCTTTCGCCTCTATCGCAGACAAGTCTAAGGCTAGGATTTTAAATGGTCTGGAAGCCGTTGAAGCCGACCTCGAGACAGCCGTTGACTTTGTAATGGACCTAGAACATCGGGAAGAAGATGTTTTTGGTCTTCAACCGGATCCGGTTGCTGCATCGAGAGGAACGCGTCCATTTACTCAGGAGCCGCTTTATGAGGGGGAGCAGTACATGGCAGGGAGACTGGGATGGAAAGGCGGAAAGATTGACGGGCCGAGTTCGCGGTGGGTAGACATGAACATTTATATACCTTGGACGGGGCTTGGAGCGCAGGTTGATGCGGTCATGATGAATAACCAGGTGAGGGTTATGTGGAACTGGCATCGGCGAAATTGCAGGTGTGAGAAGAAGGAGTGGGTGTTTGTTGATAAAGATATATCTGAGGATGAAAGCAGTGTCACTAGGAAGTGATAGATCCAGGAGGCAAATTTATTCTAACAGTGAAACTCCTCATCGTTCCGATTGTGAGTTAGCCGTCCTGGCAGCTACCATCTGCATTATGTCTCTTTTCTTGTGGACGCATTTCTGTGTTGAGCACTCTTGATATAACTATTATTTAAACTTCTATTTAACAATCTGTCAGAAACAGAACCAGTGCCAGCCTGGGACCTGATAACAGAGGCGGATAGCACAAATCATTTGAGCGCGTCAAAAGTCTACTAAACGAGGTAAAAGTGCTTGACAGATGTCTCTGGGAAAAGCCATCGGCGAGCGGCGGACTGCGGCGCTTATAGCAGGATTTTGCCGGGCACCACGGACTACACTTCCTCAACCAGTTAGCTCAGATTTATACGGCTTCCAAAACAATTAGATAACTACGCCATAGAAGGAATCCTAATTCAAGGCATAAATATAGACCATATAAGCGTGAAGAAGAGAATACATGATAGGGCCTTTCTTAAATCTTTAAGAGATTTACTTTATTTTTGTTAAGATTGAAACTTCAACTGTCCGCACATTATAATGTTGATGTTTGCGCTACCTACTAACTTAGACACCTGCAATAACGGCACTCTCGACTTTCTGGCGGGGACTTTCTACAGAGATATATGCTCTTGGCGATGGCGATATGCTTGGCAATCCGATTAAGCTCATAAACACAAATAGTGAGCAGACTGCAGCTAATTTTGAACATCGGTGTGGCCTCCTATTGGCCTAGACATGAAAAACTAAGACGTAATTTTTTTCTTTACTCCGGAGATCCACTGCATCCACTGACTCCACTAATAGAAACAAGCTTCGGCGAGATCCCCTTTCTTCTTACCTTAACTTTCATCTTTAAATCTCTTTTTATTTCTTCACGATAAAGTCTTAGTCTCATATCTGACAAAACAGCCAAGAATGTCATCCGCACGAACAGAAATGGACCGATCGAGTGGAGACAAAGAGACAGCGTTCTGGTCTGCACAAGAGGATGGTCCTGAGAAGACGTCGTATGGCGTAGCCACAGCCCAACAAGAAGCAGCTCGACAAAAGGATGTTGAATTTCGCCAGAAGTTTGGTGATGCTGGTCCACTTGGTCTCTCTGGATTTGCCTTTGCGACCTTCTTAACAGCCCTGGTCAACCTCAATGTTCACGGCGTGACTATTCCCAATATTGTTATTGGACCGGCTCTGGCTTATGGAGGGCTTGCTCAATTACTTTCTGGCATGTGGTGAGTGGCTGTTTACTCGAAGCACCATGTTCACAGGTAGATTCTTATGCTTCGATTAGGGATATCGCAAATGGCAATACAGTCAGCGCCACTATTGCTTGCTCGTATGGCTGTTTCTGGATCTCTTTTGCGATTAGTATGATCCCCAGTTTCAACGTCAGGGACGCTTACCCTAGCCTGGCCGACTACAACCACGCCAATGGACTATTTCTTATGGTAGGTCGCTGCCACATCACTTACTCCCAGAGCAATTCCAAAACTCACATACTATAGGGATTCTTCATCTTCTCAGTGGCCATAACTCTGTGCTCTATGAAGTCAAATGTCTTTTCTCTGACGCTTTGCCTTCTCGTCAATTGCACCTGGCTCTTCCTCGGGGTGGCTAACCTCTGGACTGAAGAGTCGGGAGCTCCCAATAACGTGCTCCTCAAGTGCGGCGGGGTGACTGGGTTGTTGGTTTCATTCACAGCGTGGTATCTTATGTATGAAGGTTTGGCAAATAGACAGAATAGGTAAGTCTGCCCATGAGTACGTGAGAATTGCACTGATAGTTCGGGTTAGTTTTGTTCTGCCAACGAATCCTGATCTGCCGTGGAATCCAAGCCGAAGATCTCCGCGCTCTTATACAAATTAACCATAGATTTCAAGATTAGCATATGTGATAGAAATCATAACAGTACACGCCGCAAGGCCCTGGCCATATCCGGAATTGTGCCCCCTTGTGCAGTAAGCTGTAGTGAGAGATGGGCTGAATTTTCAAGGTTATAAACTTATAATCACCGAGCTCGGCGATTTCACCGGTATAATACTAACCTTCAAGCCGAAAAGAAATAATGCCAAAGTATGTAGAAGGAGACCCTACTCCAGTTGACCCTTGTGCGACGAATCTTGGCAGTAAGATTATGAGAAAGACTCGGAAGCGAAACTCATAATGTATAGAAGCCCTAAAGGCGAAAGTTTATAACCTCCGATCGAAGTAATACAAAGGCTTAGATCAACTTAGCGTATCTTATCCTGACTTTAGAGTATATTCTCATACACTGGCCTAAAATCAGAACAGTAAGGTATGTCAGCAACAGAGCAACTACCGATTATGCTACAAAATGAGATCCCAGTGTGAAGGAATGGTTGCTGATAACTTGATCTTCGATCTTGCATTCTAATTGGCTCAACTGCCCCGCTAGAATGGGCCAACGTCGAACTTTAAGCCAATAGATAAGACTCGATTAGGAAGTACTGGGTTAGTCTTGTCCTAAAGCGGAAAGCAGCGCGTTGAAGCTCGGATTCGCATTGATCTGGCGGGAATAGTGTCAGAATTCTTAGAAATAAGCATATGCTCACGAAATCGACGTCGCTGACTTTCGTCATTGACTATGGAACTTGTAGTATATAAGACTCACAGGTGCCAGGTAATGGTCCGCGGAAGAAACAATAAATCTTCTACGTTCAATTTTATCTTGACCCAAATTCAGTCATTTTTTTGACAATGGAACACTCCAACAAAGCCGCCTACCTTCTCAGCCCCAACAGTCCCCTGACTGAGGTCAAACCTGCACCTGTTCCTCAGCCCGGACCAAATGAACTACTCGTCAGAGCAGAAGCCGTTGCTATCAACCCAGTCGATGCTGTCAAACAGTCCATGGGCAACATGATGTTTGAGTGGCTCACATATCCTCTTATTCTCGGTTACGATGTCGCCGGTCAAGTTATCAAAGCTGGGGCTGGCGTAACTCAATTCAAAGAAGGTGATAGGATTGTGGGACTGGCAGCTGGTATGGATAAGCGCGGACGAAGACCTGACGAGGGCGCTTTCCAGGAGCTTGTGGTGATCAGAGAGCATTTGGCTATCAGAATCCCTACTGGCATAAAGAGCGCTGACGCGAGCGTCTTGCCCCTTACTGTTGTTACCGCTGCATGCGCACTGTTCCAAAAGGATCAACTCGCGCTTCAAATGCCTCAGCCTAAGGCGCTTCGCAAACCCACTGGTGAGACGGTCCTGATTTGGGGAGCTAGCACGAGTGTTGGGAAGAATGCTGTACAACTTGCTGTCGCAGCAGGATACACTGTCATCGCCACAGCATCACCCAAGAACTGGGATGCCATTCGCAGTCTCGGCGCATCTACAGTATTCGATTATCGTAGCCCGTCAGTCATAGCCGATATCATTACAAGTCTAAAAGACAAGAAATGTGCAGGTGCCGTAGCCATCGGCCAAGGATCCCTGGCAAAATGTGTCGACATCATCAAGATGACTCCCGGCGCTGCAAAGGTAGCCCAAGTCACTCTTGATATGCCAGCCTCGCCACCAACGAGCAAGTTATCCATGGTCCCATTCGTCGCAAAGTATCTCTGGCTATCTTCAGCAAACAGACTCAAGGTCATGAGCAGCGGAGTTCGAAGCAAATTTGTTTTTGGGACGGATATCATGGAGTGGGATATTGAGGGAAAGATCGCCTCGTTTCTGAGTAAAGCACTAGAGCTTCAGGAGTATGCTCTGCCTTCCGAAGCCTGCGTTATCGGCACTGGTCTGGAGAAGATCTCTGAGGGACTGGATAGGGTCAGAAACGAGACTTCTGTGAAGAAGATAGTTGTCGATTTACAGTGAGGTGGCTTTGTTTCTGCTCTGTACCGGTGACTTAGAAGTATTTTGTGTGTGTAGTATAACTAGAATATTAGTCTCACAATATGACCTTTATAAATATATACCATCGGTTGGTTTATAATTTTCGTGCCTGTTATTCTTAGAATATTATAAGTAAAGGAGTTGAAATTAAATTATATGTACGAGGTAAGTCTTCTAATCCCCAGCTGTACAAGCACAAGCAGTTTTACAAGTGCGCCGGAGAGGATTTCGCTGCCCTCTCGAGGATATCTGGTAGATTATTTGTACTTTAGAATCCGACGATGTGGAGCCTCTTAATCCTCAGGAGTAGATGATCCTTGCCTGGCCTGGAAAGGTAATTGGTTGGAATATACATCATACGGTCCTGGCATCAAGTTTTATCGGCAACACAGGGACCCTGTATCTTAATCGGTATTTATTGGTCAAGATAGCCAGCCCGACTGCCTTACCGGAATTCGGCATTTGTAGGCTCCGGTGGTAGCTGTTTTGACACATATACAGTTTAGCGATTTGATAGGGCTCCAGTTTTACTACCATCACATCATTGTTTTTAACTCATCACCATCACTCAGCTAATCGACAATATGAAGGAAGAGTCTGAGCGAATTGTCCTGATTACGGGTGGAGGCATATCTGGCCTTGTCTTAGCTAATATGCTAGAAAAGGTTGGCATATGCTATATATTGCTGGAATGCCACAACGAAATCGCACCCCAGGTCGGCGCAAGCATTGGCCTTCAGCCAAACGGGCTTCGGATCCTTGATCAGCTCGATTGCGCCGAGGATCTTCTATCCCTAGTCGACAATCCTCTCAATAATAACTACACGCGATATCCCGATGGTACAGTGATAAACCATCAGTGCGGTGTTCAAGATCATTTAACTGATAGGTAGGTAAATCGGGAAAACGGGCCAATGGAAGAGAGTAACTAATGCTTCACACTCGGTAGACACGGCTATCCTATTATTTTCATCGACAGGCAAGAGCTATTGCAGGCTTTATATGAGAAGCTTGAATCAAAAGCGTCAGTATACTCCGGGCAGAAAGTGGTTTCAATTCTAGAGCTGGATTGCGGCATCCAAGTGATCACAGATAAGGGGCAGACTTTTAAAGGAGATATCCTGGTTGGCGCCGATGGCATATACAGTACCGTCCGAAAGGAAATGCAACGCATTGCACCGTCTGGATACTTTCCTGCCAACGAGTGGTCAAGTGTGCCGTGCTACTACAAGTGCATCTTCGGCATCTCACGGCCCATCGAGGAACTTCCAAAGGGCAGTAACTATGTGTGCAACGATAAGTCCTCGTACATTGTTGCGGTTGGGCCTGGAGGGCGGTTTTACTGGTTCCTATTCGTCAAATTGCCGGTTCCTCTATATGGTCATGATATCCCGAGGTATACAAAGGCTGACGAAGCGGAATTGGCTCTACAACATGCTTCCGATAAAATCACTCCTGAGGTTACCTTTGGTCAGCTCTATGAAGCTAGGACAAGCTCTACCTTGACGCCGCTTCATGAGTATGTATTTAAAAAATGGCACTACCGACGCATTATCACCATTGGCGATGCAGCTCACAAAGTATAAGGTCTCTTGCAATATCTGTCTTCTTATACTGATTTTGGGTACCTAGTTTGACCCTTTGACGGGCCATGGAGGTAATGCTGCCATTGAGACTGCAGCATCCCTCGTGAACCACCTAACCTCAGACGAGTGCCCAGATTGGGGCGACGAACAAATTGAAGCCGCCTTCGCCGCCGTACACAGTGAGCGGTTCCAGAGAGTGCAATGGCTTGTCAGCGATGCCCACTTTATCCAGGAGATACAGTCAATGGCAACAGCATTCCTATACGTCGCCGAGAACACACGGTGCCTTTCAACGATGAGCTACCATCTCATCCTCTTTCTTGGAAGTGGGCTCCTATAGGTCTGGGAATAATGAGCCAGGCAGCGCTGTTTCGTCTTGCGACTCGAATACTGGGGCCGTTGGAGATCCCTACCACTTTCGGCGGCGAGCCTCTGGTGAAGCATTACACAGGATTTGGAATCGCGGATAAGATCTTGGCTACCTTGGTTGCTCCTTTTGGAGTCCCTGTTGCTTCGGCGAACGTGGCGGCGAACCTGCAGTGGATGTCTTTCACGCCACTGCTATTGTCGACTACTCTTGACTGGACGTTGGAGGGTTATCGCGTCGGTTCAAAGGGTCTCATTACATCTTTGTGAGTTCTCACGACTATTTACGTGTGTTTGTTCCAGAGCTGACATAATTGTGATTTAGCTCGTCTATCTTCAGCACCATCTACCAACTGAAGACGGTCGGACGTATCGCGCCCTTATACCATCTAATATCAGTCTGCGAACAAATTGGTAGAAATTCCGTCGCCCCGACCACCGACCGTTTGATCGACAAGGAAGTGGTGGAATCTCTGGTGCCTGGCATTGCCCTTGGTTATATCATACCCACCGCATTGATGCTCTGGCCTTTCAAGAACAAGGTAACTTGGCAGAAGTTTACTGCGATGTGGCAGCCATTCCCTGTTTACATTGGCCTCATTACTGCCGGTGTCTCTTCCTTTCTGCGTAAACAGAGGGCCATAAACACACCGCAGTCTAAAGCTTCAAAAGAGAGGTCGGCCCCCAGAAAGACAAAGGCCGAAACCCACTCACTATTGAGATCTGTTTACGTGGTGGGAACCGCAGCCACGGCACTTGTCCACCTTTACACTCTCTACCGCACCGCATTAAATCCGCATCTTAATTTTTCGGCTGTCTTCGGCAGTATTAGGTACTTGGTGTCTGGTGCATCTCCGTCTGATACAGCAGGCAGCATTCATGTATTCTTACAGCGCGACATGTTGTTGAATGCCGCTTCGGTTCTTGCCAACAGTATCTACCGGACTCTTGAGCTGCGATCTCTAGGTTATATCGCTAGCAAAGAAGCTGCCACAGCTTCTTTAGCAGTATTGGTTGCGCAGCCGGTACTTGGGCCAGCTGCAGCTCATCTAGGATTTCTCGGATGGAGGGAGGAGATGTTTATGAGGATCGATAAACGGATCAACGCATCCAACTAAAGTAGAGAGCCTACTATCTCCCTATTTGCCAAACTCATAAGACTTTGAGTATTACCGATCCAGCTATAGACTAGTAAGATATGTTGTCTGGGTTTTGCGACCTCCTAGATCTGTAACAGTGTTTCTATTCATATATCATGTACTTATTAGATAGATCATCATTCTAGAATTTCCTACTTCGTCGGCTGATGGCTCTGTTTCCTCTTATCTTTATGCGTTGATCAAGTAGTGAAGGGGTTGAATTCAACACCAAGACGGTCAGCTTCAGCCTTCATTTTCTTGTTCTTCCTGGTCAAGTGCCACTTGATAATAGACGCAAGAGTGATTCCAAGACTGGCAAAGACGATCTGCAAGATCATAGCCATAGTGTAACGAGGCTGATCTCTGTCGGGGAAGAAGTAGGGCGAGATGACGTTGCCCAAATGACCAAAGATGTTGACAATGGCACCACCAGCGGCACGCTTCTCGGGGGTCTGACCAAGAGTTGAGACAGCCCAGGTATACTGCAGTGTGTTTGCAGAGAAGCAACCAGCGGCATACAAGAAAGTCATGGCGTATCGAACTGAAGCATTGCCAGTAGCGACGGTAACGATGAAACCTATGACTGAGAAGGAGAGGGGGACGATGATATGAAGACCTCGATCTTTTCTGCGGTCGGAATCCCATGACACATAGAAGGTGCAGAGAGTTCCGAAGACATAGGGAGGAGCAGTCATGAGAAGCGAGGTAACATTATGGCCAAAGCCTGTTGATGTTAGATGAGTTCAGGCGATAAACAGAGGATACAACATACCAAGACCTCTGACAATGGTGGGGAAGAAGTTGTTGAAGCCATATGATGAAGTGATGAAGATGTTCATGAACAAGAACATGTAAAGCTTGAGATCGGTGACAGCAAGCTTAAGCCCATGCATGACAGTCGACTTCTCCGAGAACTCAACTCTATCATCGAGGATTCGCGCAGCAGCAAGCTTTCGCATATCCTCAGTCATGTACCTGGTAGCACCACCAGTAGGGGAGTCAGGGTAGTTAGGCAAGATAAAGAAGGCAGTGATAGCGAAGAAACCACTGGCAGCGCCTTCAATGATGAAGAGCCACTTCCAGCCAGCTAAGCCCATAGGGCCATCTAGACCGGCAAAGACACCAGCGGCGATGAGACCGGAGAAGGCTTGGGCGAGGACCAGACCGGAGTATAGAAGTGCGACGCGGAGGGCGAATTCTCGACGGGTGTACCAGCAAGACATGAGGAAGACGGCCTGGAAGATGTTTTTTAGTGAAGAGGTCAAGTATTGGATGGGAGGGGACGTACACCGGGGAAGAGGGGAGCCTCGACGATACCGAGGACGAACTGAACACCCCAGAGACCTCCAGCGCTAGTGCAAAGAACAGTCAAGGCTGAGATGGCAGACCAGATGAACGCAGCGACAGGCAAAAAGATGGAGGGTCGAACACGAGTGATCAACATGTTGGACGGCAGCTGAGCAAGCATATATCCAACAGTCAGAACCGCAACAGCAGTCTACCAAGTTAGCACCATCCATCACTCCTCACCATGTCAATAAACATACCTGATAATCTCCCTCCCCAAGATTAAGATCCTCATTAAACGTGTTCAAACGCGCCTGAGCGATGTTTGTTCTGTTCAGATAATTGAACATGTACAAGATCCAAAGCTGAGGTAGCATCCACATGTCCAGCTTTCTCACAATCTTCTTCTCCAGCTCCGCTGCATTAGGCATGCCCAGACGCGCAACATGGTTAATGTCTGCAAATGTATCCGTCACCTTCTCCTGCGCAATGGAGGGCGCGTCGTTGAGGTTTGAGCCAATCTCTTTGTGGTCATCACCACGAACAGTTGGTTTCTCGTCAGACATGATCAAAGCACCTCAACACAAATGCCAATAAAAGAAGGACAGAGGAAAAGTCTGTCTACCGAGCACAGAAAGTTTGTTGAGAATGCCCTGTTTTTATACCCAGCTCAAAACTTCCTGATCCAAAACTCAAACTCCACAAAACAGGGTGCTGCGTCAAGACTGCGGGGAAGCGATGACGGGGGATATCATTTTCTTGTAAGAGAAGGTGCTAAGAGGCTTGGCTTGTGTAAAGTCTCACAGCCAAGAGAAAAGCCAAGCGAAAAGCTAAGTTGGTAACGGTTATACTGTGGGGATGAGTGTGATGTTACTGTCGGCGGAAGACAGGGTCGGATATGGTTAAATTTGGAGTAATTCTCGCGTAAGGAGGCTGAAAACACGGCGGGAATATTCATGATAGAAATGAGTTACTACAGCCTCAACTCCTCACACTGACTTGTAGAGATTGCGAGTATATCCAAGATATCCTCCCGAATTTGTACTACGGTTTGAGATGGCATGATCTTTTCTCAGCTCCTCTTGGCGAGTGATTTTCCCTCCCTTCCCCAGGTCTTGGTCGGCGACCACTTCAACTGCCGACTCTCACCTAGCCAAGAGTTTTTGCATCTGGGGTTTCTGTCTGTAAGCGAAATCCCCTCACTCCACCTTCAGTCGTTCCATCTCCGCGCCAATGACCAGCCTCGCGATTGGGGGTTCAGAAATGCCTCTTTTATTCTTGGCGGCCCACGGGGAAAACCCGGGATGCTTAGGAGAAGCTTTTTGCAAGACATGGGATTGGGGTCTTGGCTGTAGCCTGGAGAGGAGTCTCATGAATCAGATTCCTTGCTGGAGTAACAGCGCGTGGGGTAGAACTCCACATTACTCGGGGGAACTGAGGGGAATATGAGGTTACTTTTGAGTACGAGATGCTTAAATCTCGGTGAGGGAGGAATAGGCGAAGGAATGCCAAGGTGAAGTCTCGGTGAAATTATAGGAACCGAGGATTGACGGTTAAGACGCTCATGTCACAACAAAATTCTTGAGCTCACGGATTCTATCCAATGTTATGCTGGCCCATATTTCTCCAAGGCGCTCATCATCCACGGTCTCATCTCCCCGGAACTAACTCTGTGATTTGGGGCGCGGAACTTCCAACCTCCGCCGGTTCAACAACGACAAAATATTTCTCATTCGTCAAGTGCTATGCGCTCAGATGGGGAGATTTACGGTTATCGTAGACGGCATATCCAATATTCTTGGCTCTACTCTTGGCTACATAAAAGAGAAGGAAAAAATCGGAGCCGCAAATGGCCAAGATATTTTATGTTGTTTTGGAATAGGGTAACCTTGTTGTGATGCATGGGTGAGTGGCGGGGAGACGGGGAGACCCACTTATACACGGAGACAAGTCCGAGTCTCCAAGACCAGAAGATGGGGTAATTTTGCTGTTGAAGTATTTAAGCAGTGAGTTCCCCGACAGAGTCTTGGGTGTGGCAATCTCTTGACTGTTGGTTCCTCAATTACCCAATTTGGAAGAGTCATGCATGCAATTACATCACACGATAATCCGTCGTCACACGTTTACATCGCAAGACAGATGATCAGTCAAACCCTTCGTCAAACATTAATTCTATCAAGATACCAAAACATGCCGATCCCCCAGCTTTTTAAACGATCCTTCCCCAGACTTTTTCGTCATCCCTAATAAGTGTTCTTGGTAGCCAAGCCCCAGAAGTAAGCCACCCACGCGCCAAGAATAAGCACAATCACAGCAGAAAAGTTGATAACACCCAACTTCTTATGCTTCTCTGCATGACCCTCACTCTCAAACTCCCGCTTCTTCTCGTTGATAATGTGCCCATTCGCAACTCTCTTCTTACGACTCCACTGAAGCTGTCCGATAAAGTCTGTCGCGAAACCTAGAGCAATCATGATACCGGCGACGACGACGGAGCCAGCTGCTAGTGTTACGTAGAGAATAGTGACGTTGTCATACTGGTTCTCGTCGCGATCTTGAAGAACGCCCGCGATGAGACTCACGATGATGGTCATGCTGTTGTTGATGGCGATCTTGATGGCGTAGCCTGAGCCGAAGACTTCTTGGTACCACATGCTTGTGCGGATGCTGTCGATGATGACTGTAGGGCCAAAGGAGCTGGCGACAGCGAAGATGCCGAAGCTGGCAGCTGTACCAGAAACTGTAGGGCCCCAGGCAACAAGACACATGGACAGAAGCATGCCTAATCCGCAGACGAGCATGATCGTAAGACGCTGTCCGAGCATGTCGACAAAGATACCGACTAGAGGAACAAAGAAGAAGCCAAGGTACTGTGACATGGAAGAGTACCAGCCCGCCTTGACAGCTGAGATCTTGAAGCGCTGCTCCGCCAGCTCAGTGCTATTCGTAGAGAACACATTGGCCGTTGACGTCTGGAAGAGCGAGAACAAGCAGACCAGCCAAAACGACCAAGGCAGGGTAAGCATCTTTCCAATCTCAAACTTCTTGTTATTCTCCGTCAACTTCTCCCCGGTGGCAGGGTCTCTGGTGCCAGAGTATCTCTTCTCACACCACTTAGTAAACCACCAAAAGAACAACGTCGCAACGTTTGTGAACAAGTTCATAAACACAGCCATCCAGTACGCCCAGCTAAAGTTGCCGAGATTATCAGCGATGACATTGGCGGTGGCTTTTCCGACAAAGGAGCCGATCTTGCCGATGCCGAGCTCAAAGGCGAGTGTTGATGCGAAGCCGGAAGAGGGCGGGAACCAGGAGGAGAAGATCTTGTATTGGGCGACTTGGGTAGCGACGTCGCCGAGGGCTTGGATGACGATGCCGCCGATCATGAATTTGTAGGAGCGCACTTGGGTTGCGGCTGCGACGAGGATGGCGCCGGCGGAAAAGACGGCGTTGCCCCAGAGCATGGTGCCTGGCTCTGTTAGAAACGATGTATTGTGAGGGATTGGTGTACATACTTGCTCCGCCATAGCGATCTGTGAGAATACCGCTGACGAGAATAAGGGCTGTCTTGATAAAGTTCTCGCTTGTATCAAGAACAGCGTACTGAGTATTCGTGATATGAAGTTCCTGTCTAGGTTAGTCAACTTCTTCAGTGAGAGATGGTAGACCTACCTTTTTGAGGGTACTCTTCAAAGCACCAGTGACGCCACTACTCCAATGACCTCCAAAGCCAATCATACTGACGATGACTACAGATAAGATCTTCATGCTCAGGGGCACAGGCTTCTTGCCATGGTCATCGCTCCCACTGTCCGAGTGGTCAGACATGGGAGTGATGGTCTCTGTCTTGGGCTCTTTAGACTCCATGATACTGATGCTGATGAAGAGATGAGATGAGATGAGATGGAAAAGATTATCAGATAAAACAGCAACGGCTGACAGGTCTTTATCAGATCAATCTCAGTGGGGTCACCCTCCGATGTTTATATTTTCTCGACAAGGTTTTCTTTTCTCACGTTCGAAGCCAGGGAGTGTTTAGCGGCCCACTTGGCGCGTCACTCACGCGAGCTGAGTCTGGACCCTCGCAGTGTCCGACCACTATTGAACGTTAAAACTCTTCTAGAACCATTCCAAAGGGAGGTCAATTATAATAGCGGGCGTAACCCCGGAGACGTCTTTATCCTTCTCTCGCCAAAATCTCACGTCCATGACTCTTCCAAAACCAATTCCCTTCTTTTAAAAGTACACCAGTTTGCAATCTGATAACGCGTTCCCCGGTAGCTCAAAACCCCCTAAATTTACCGTCTCCTCGGTACGTGGGTGCAAATCCCTACTGTAAGGAGCTAGACCCCCCGAAACCGCCTGACATCGGAGCCAGAAGGTTTTATCACAGTGAGACACCAAGACCCGCAAAACTCTTCCTCTTCTCCCACTTTCTCACTGTGAAAACAAAACATCAAAGATCATCGCTTTGCAGCTGATCTGATTGATAACATAAACGCTAAAAATGGCCTGTTTATGCGGGTGCATCAATCAACTGATTGATAACTTTGATCCGAAAACGGCCGCGGGTCTTGCGTCAGGCCTGAATAAGCACCTCGAGGCCATCCGAAGCATCCTCGCTAGGAATAAATCCCTCGCCAAGGAGGTGCGCTACCAGATCATCCCGAGCAACCAGCGCACAGCAAAGATCCTGTCGCTGCATTCTATTGATCTTGTACGGATTGAGAGGCTGCATGGCGTGTTTAAAGATGACGTCAAGGGTTTTTGGGTAGCGGCTGGTGATGCGTTACACCAGGAATTACGAAGGCGGATTTCGTGTATTACGATATTTCTGAGATCGAAAGTGGATGATAATGCGTGGGCGTCGCATGATGTCGCGAATCTTATACAGGGACGTACGTTGTCGGAGTTGAGATATGCGGGCAGCAAGTACATCAAGATCGCCCGAAGACTGGGAGGGATTGGGTCGATCCTCTGGCTGCCGCTAGAAATACCGGCCTCGACGTAAGTGATGGAGGTCTCAACCAATCGGCTGAGCTGACGAGATCAGATACGAGCGTTACCTGAACATGGATGACGCCGAGGCTTTTGATCACATCCAAAACCTAGGCTCCGACGCGCCAGACCTGAACCTTTTCGTGCAGCGCCTCATCACGGCTCAACTTGACGGTTAGTACGCTTATATCCATACGAGGTCCGTGCTAAATAATACGTGCTAGACCCCTCGCTTGCCCTGTCACATCGAAATTTACTACTAGAGTATGGAGACTGCATATCACCCACCGAGCAGGGTCTTCTTCTGCTGCATGCTCTCGGCGGAAATGACATTCCGCTCGATTTGTTGAAATGCGCCAAGATTCCCATGAGACGATGGACCAATGAAGGAGAGATACAGAGCATAACGGCCTCCGATTTCGGGTTCAGCGCTGAGATAATTGGGCTGCTGTCTAGTGATGAGCGTCTTGCGGAATTGGGTCAACGGCCGGAGGTTACGCAGCGGGCCTTGGAGGATGGCACGATTATGTGGTCTTTATCGCCTGAGGCGCAAAAAGAGCTTTCGAATCGATTGACACCGCAGACAATGGAAGATTGGGCGACGACTGCGCTCAGATTGCTATGCTTTGCGTGTCCTCCTTGCTATGAAGGCAAAGTCAATTGGTACGCCCAGTACGCTCCCTTTCACCCCTAGCTTGCTGTCAACTAACAATAATAGGGCGCTGCCGCTCAAAAAAGCGATATGGAATCTTCTCGACAAAGCGACGAACCAGAAACGACTTCCTTCATCACTTCGAGCATGCGTCATCGAAGCTCTGCTCTTCTTCTGCGAACGCGACCTCTTCACAATCCGTTCTGCCGCCGTGGAACGAGCAAAGTCGCTTCTTCGCAAGAACATGTCGTTCTACTACCAAGCATCAGTCACCCTCTTCGATAGTATAATATCGCGCATAGACGGGAATTTTCAGCGGTCAGAAGCTTTGATCGTCGACTTTTTGGCGGCGGATCATGAAGGAAATACACGATCTGATAATGCATTACGAGGAAGATTACACATCTCCAATATCGAGAACAAGATACACCGATATGACCCAGCAGTTGCATCGACGATATATAACTGGGAGGGAATTCATCCTCTTTCGACTTTTGAGATTGAAGTCACGAGGAGACTTCAAGGCGTGGCGGCAAAGTTCTTTCATTCAATTGGAGACTTCAAGACGACGAGGGCGTCTTTGGAACAGCATCTATGGCTCAACTCGACGATGCCGATAAGACCGAATACCAGGTTACTTATTGTCACGAGGCTAGCGGAGATTCACTGCGAGTTGCATGAGTACGAAAAAGCACTGGAGATTATCCAAGTCGAGCTCGATGGCATGACTGCACGCAAGGGCCGCCCGTTCCGAAGATTATCCATGGCCAGAGCAGAAGGCTACATCGGTCTTGGGCGCTTAGACGACGCAACCACTGTTCTTCAAGAACTCATTAGCGTCGAACCGCCTGAACTCGATGACCTAAACGACCAAGTCCTCCGCGTCCGTCGTCTAATCCTCTCAGCGCGTATTTACCACGCAGGCAATAACTTCCCTGAAGCGCTACAGCACTGGCAGCTCACAGGCCAAATGATAGACAGCTTAGGGATATTCAAGTCACGACATGGCTGGACACTTGCTATTGTTCATTTATCCATGGCGCATGCTCACATTGCACTTGGGAATGAGGAACCTGCGCGACAGGCGTGGAATGCGGGGGTGGAGATTGCCATGAGGGAGAGGTTTGAGTATGTGTTTCCTGTGCTGGCGACGACGTGGCTGCATAAGATTGTGGGGGAGATCCATGAGATCAAGGGATGGCCGTTGAGGGTGATGTTGCCGGGTGGGAAGTCGGATCTGACTTGGCTGTAGGAAGACGTGATGTTGTTATGATTCGTGTATATAATTCGACTTATATTCTTGATGATGCATGGAATGAGCAAAAAGATGTGATTTAGCAAATGAGAAGATTTCGAACACGCGAACTGCAAAAACGAAGGGTGAGTGGCGCAGGGAAGATTTTAGGTATTTAGGTGCGGAGTTTAGAGAGTTATAGGATCTAGGAGAGATACCACTACACTACTCACCCTTCGCTGGGAATAGGCTGAGTGATTTTGGTATATGAGGGTAGCATGCTGAGAGTACAGGTAAGTTTTGCCTTTGCATCTTGACCAATCATTCCCTTACCCCAACTGTAATGGGTAGTCCTGAGGGTACTGCTGCCTGGAGGGAAGTTAGTTCTCATTTACCGGTACCACCATGCTCATGTTTCACCGTAAGGAGACAATCCTCTATGTTGTCTCGTCGCTCAGCCAGGCGAGTATCATAGCCTTCCCAGCGCTGTGTTTTTCCTGGCCCTGAGCCGTTCGATATCACGCCACAGGGACGTAAAGCCATCGCGAAAAGTCATAACTTGCTGTCATAGCTGATCGACATCTGTTCTGAGGTCTTGATAATGTTTCAAATAAAAGTCCGGCAAGTCCTGGAAGAAAAAAAGGACGTGATCTCCAACATGCAACCTTCAAAAACGAAGGACAAGCGGTGCAGGGAGGATTTTAATTTTTTAGGTGCGTATTTTAGAGAGTGCCCGCTGGCTCGACTTAGGTTGCCACCAACCACTCTCTCTCCACAAGAGGTGCGAGACAACGGGTATGCGTTCTAGGAGCGTAACCACCGCACCACTGCACCACTCACCCTTCTTGGAGGATATGGATAGAGATTTTGGTATATAAGGGTACCGAGGACAGAGTCGAGGGACAACTTCTGGCCTTGGGTTGTTGTGGCGATGAGTTTGGAATCGCCACGCGGACATTGGGAACTAATCATGAGAAGCTCTGCCTAAAGCTCAAAACCGTCAGCAGTCGTTCTTATAGTTTCTCCCTTAGCAATAGTAGATACAGAGATAGACCCAATGCCTTTAGCTTTTGACTAGCAGAGCTGAATGAGTTACAAATGGGAAGGGATGTAGTGTTGGGTGAAGATGATACATACACAGCTATTATAACTAGGGTTTAAGTTGCTCTAATTTTTATGTAAGAGCATCAGCGTACAGCTACAAATTTCAACCATAAATATTATATCTCGTTTATAACTTAGATATTATGTTAAAATTAAATACATTACCATAATATAAATACCTAGAATATAACTTTACTTACCTATCGTTATCGTGTTTAGACTCGTTCTAGACTCATAACTCGGATGTATTGTCAGGCTATATCTATAACAGAATCCTAGCTTTTGCGACAATTTTAAGTGATTTGAGATCATCCGATCTTGCCTCTGTTACGCTATTGTGATTCTCCTTGAAATCACTTGCAATATCCTCTTGTAGCTCGTCCGGCTGCCCTTCGACGGAGAATATGGCTGGGAACATGCATACTTTTATTCTCTTACTACCCACCGCAAAGTCCCTAGCATTCGATATATCATGCTGCATGAGTTCCGAGTCGAATGGACTCCCTGGTTGGAAGAAGCGGTATTGAAACCGATTCACTGATAGCGCTAGCTCTAATTTAATATTTAAAGCCTGAGATAGATTGTTCTCTAGCGCCATCACCAAAGTTTCCTCTTCTTCAGAAAGGTTGACTGGTGAGCGCTCGGCTATGTCGTGACTAGCAGAGGGCATAAAGCAGTTTAAGCTCGACAGCATCAGAGTACAGAGCCAACTACTCTTATCCGAAATAAGCTCTTCCTTGATAGCGGAATTGGTAAGTAGCGATTGTGTCGCAGCAAGGTCGAGTGTTCGCAAAATTTTGGTTCCAGCTACGAACGTGATTAGTAAAAGCCATTTGGAAGGAGGATATCCTGACCTGATGTTGCAATAAGACTTCTGTATTGCTGAAAGAGCGGTGAGTCGATGCACAGAATGTCTGGAAAAGCAGGCTCAAAAACAGCCTCAAATATTCCTACTGCCAATAGGCAAGCCAATAGCTTATTCTTCGTAATCTTGGTGTTCTGGGCATGTGCGAGAAGCCCGCCCATATCTTTCCCGCTGAGTCGTCTAGCCCAGCTATGTGATAATTCTGGAAACGCAGATGTTTGCCTAGGAAGGCTGTCGTCCGGACTCAGGTTACACATCGATGCACCTGTGTCGTCAAGGTTGAGATAAAGGCCATTGCACTCTTGTTTGAAGGATGTACCAGCAAATGCAACATTGTCGGTTTCTAGCGCTTTAAAACACTTCGACAGATGGTCCCGAGCGCCCGCCTGCCGTTTGAGGTTGAAGATAGTTGTTCTCAAAGCCGCTTGGTCAGATCCTGTTGCTCTAGTTCTTTGACGCCCGAGCAGATCGTCAAGTTCATATTGGAGTTTAGATACCTGGCCAATCAACGAGACTACACGTCCCTTTTGCTTAAGGAGCTCTGTTTCGGCCTTTCGTACGTTTGCCAACTCAGATGAAGTCGGAGGCGCTTGTGCCCTGTCACATATTGTGCTCTGTCGGGAGTCTGGAATAGCAAGTCCAAAATTGAGCTCAATGTCCAATGATCCAGGCGAAGAGATAGAACTGAGTTCGGACCCCGATTCACTTTTGACTTGGTGCAGATCCTCAGCTCTTGTAAGCTCATCTTCGCTCTCGTGGGCGTTATGACCCGCTCGTGTTGTCTCCAAGCGTGTTTGTGATCTCGTCTATGGCAGAGACGTTAACGTCATTCTAGAGAATAAGGGATTGAATGACTCACCCTGAGCTTCGGCTTTCTCTGCAACTTTTTGGGCACGATGCTCTGTGGAGGAGATGGCGCATACGCGTCTCTCGACCCAGTGGCTCGTGTAACTGACATTGTACGTGATCTTGAAGGACAGGCCGTGGATCCACTGCGCAAGCGGCGACTCCAAGTTTGATCGTCCGCTGGAGGATCTAACTTGGAAGAAATTTCCAGAAACTCTTGCAGCTCTTGACCTTTGAACTCTGTAAGACCGGCTGTTCCAAGAGAAAATAGGTCATCGAAGTTGGCGCATGTTCCATAAGTCGTCCATTCCCTCTTCAGCTTGTCGTGAATTCGTCGCGAAGTGAATTCTTTGCCAGTAGCATTTTTTAAGTAGTTGATAGCAGTGCTTTCAAATTGCTGATCATATTGTACGCACCAATTAAGATGCGCCATAAGTTCGAGCCGATCGGTATTGCTCCAAAAGAGCAGATCTTTAGACTTCGGCTTAGACTTTGCAGACCGCTTCGACTTTTTATTTCTTTTTCTCGCCATATTTTGCAGCCAAAAAGGGTTGAAATTTCTGCTGCGCTAATGAAGTGGGAGGGAGAATGTTAAGTCTGTTGGCTGATCCCTGTCGTGCATGCGCCGAGGTGACGTGATGAGTTGATTGTCCAATAACAGAGGCAGGACAATATCACACTGCATACATTTTCAACCAACAACACGCTATGATTGGAGGACACGTCGAGGACGCGCCTCGCGAAACATAGCTTTCTGCCTTGCTGCCTGCTGGCTTGGTTCGCAAAATTGCCTCGAGGCTCAGCTGGGGAAAAGCAAGATTAAAACCAGCCTCCCTACCCCGATTTAACTTCTGGCATCCATATTTACTCAAAACTCAGTTTGAACCTAAAACCATGTCTCTGTCAAGGGCATCGACCATGACACTTGGCCTAGACAACGCACCTAACCACCATCTACAGCACGAGGAAGAGGATGCTATGCCTGATCACATTGACTTTGACCTTTTGGATCACATTGGTTCGGAACCCTCTGAAAAGCGACTCATAATTGCGGTCGACTTTGGAACAACATACTCTTCTGTATCCTACGTTGAGATACCTGAAGGTTGCCCATCTGACATTGTGGACCCAAGATCTATCTGCTCGATCAGAAACTATCCTGAGACCCTCGACTTTAATGTTAAGGACAATATGCTCATGGAAGTTCCCAGTGAAGTGATCTATCCCTTGAATCGTCATTTTCGAGAACAGGACAGCCTCATCCGCTCACAAGAAGGTCTGGAACCCGCGTCCAGCGATTCGGAAGAGCAAGAGACTCACCATGATGCCCCAAACAATGCAGTCCAAGATTTTGATATTCACGATTATGAGGGGGATACGACAATGGACATCGATATCGGAGATCAGTTCCATTGGGGCTACAAGGTCCATGAACTGTGGGCTCTCCCTGCCACTCACTCCGATCCAAGCAATCTGCCGCTATCTCGCTTTAAACTCTTGCTTGACGACAGCCCAATGACAGAGAGAGTTCGACGGGATCTAAATTCAACACTCTCTACGCTAAAGAGTAAAAAGGTGGTCCATGGTCCTCTTCATGTTATCGCTGACTACCTTACCTATCTACTAGATCATACCCAATCTCAGCTACGGCAACTGGGTTATGAAGATAGCTGCCCTAAGGAGATAGTTCTTTGTGTACCTGCTATTTGGAACCAGCAGGCTTGCAGAGATATGCAAAAATGTCTAGCTGTGGCTATGAAACGTGCAAACCTTGGGGGTATTGATGTCCAAAATAACAGTATCGAGAACTTGTTTATTGTATCAGAGCCTGAGGCTGCAGCGGCTCATATGCTGGCCTATTCTACTCAAATCAGAGTATGATGCCTGTTACCGCTTACAGATCCCGGTGCTAATTCTATCATTAGTCTGGACAAAGCTTTGTTCTTCTAGATGCAGGCACGACTGTTGGTTTCCAATTTCAGACTTGAGCTAACAGATCCTAGGTGGAGGTACTGTCGATGCGAATACTTATCGAGTCAGCAATGAGGAACCACTAAGACTGGAGCACGAAATAGTTCAACCCGGCGGTAATGCTGTTGACCCCGGACTATCATCAATTGGCTAACATACAATCAGGTGGCCTTCATGGATCAAGCTACCTCAACGAGGATTTCAAGGCTTATCTTTTAGACCTTCTCGCTGGAGAGAAGTATCTAGAGCAGGGCTCTGAGACCATCAACGGTATGGTTGAAAGAGTCATGATTGAGCAATTTGAGCCAAAAATAAAACGGAATTTCGACTGTTACCAACGGTCCACAAAAAAGCAGCTGGCTATAACGGGACTACGAGACAACCCTGAAAAAGGCTTTGAAAAGGGCTGCGTCGTAATGTCTACGTATGTCTATCCAATGCTCTTTGGACACCCTGACCTCTTGTTAATACGAAAGCAGAACTATTATCAAAGAAATATTCATGAAGCATCTTCATAGGATCTTTGAGATTGTGAAAAGACAGCTGGACGAAGCTTTGAGTAATGGTTGTGGAGTTGAGGTAAGCTATCTGCACCATTAACTCCTCATGGCGCGGCCAAAGTCTCCTAATGCACAGCGATCACTAGAATGTCGTTCTTATTGGAGGGTTTGGATCCTCAAGATCGCTTGTTAAATTCCTTGAAAAAAGCCTGGCCGAATATTCTCGACAAAACAACTGTCATGTCAAGTTGCTGCTGCCAGAGGATAAGTATGTCTTACCAGCTGACTCTTTTGGTACCGTTCTGACCCTACATGCTCAGAAATACTATTGCCAATGCCGTATCACTGGGGGCTGTTCTTCGTGCTATGAATAAAAACCATGGACCCGAAAGAATGGCTCGCTCTAGCTACGGGATTCTGCGAGCTGAGCCCTTCAAAGAATATCCTGAGCACCAAGGCATGAACCCATCTTATGATCGCCATGATGGTCTGCCATACATTAAGAAAACCATAGATTGGGTCCTGAAGCTGGTAAGTGCTGTAGTTATCCCTGAGGTATTAGCTTGACATATTTTATAGGGCGCAATGGTACCTTCGGTGTGGAACTGTGAACCTTTCACCTGTAGCCATACTTTCGACGTTTGGCCACCACGACCACTCATTTGCAAGGAGATATTATATGTGTCAGATCACTCCACACGATCGCACTATAGACTCTCGCATCCTAATAACAAGGGTAAGCAGTCCCCGAATTGTAACAGGATCGTCTGACATATTTGCTCAACAGGAGCCCAAGAGGTTGGGGAAATTGTTGTGGACTTTTCTGACTTACTCGACAAGGGCCTCACTCCGGTAGAGCCAAGCGTGTGTGAAGATGGCCGTACAATTGGGAAAAGGCATTACAGGGTCAATTTCACGATGGTAATACAAGTAGTAGACCGAGACTTGAGATGTAAGTTCAAAAGCGAAACTGCCTAGTTCCGAAGCGAAGCCGCTGACTTTTTGTCCAACTGGGTTAGGCTACGCCATTTACAATCAAGAAACGAGGAAGAAGTGCCGCATCAATATCGCATCGGGTTTCAGACCTGGTGTCAAATAGACTATGTCAACTGAGAGGAAGAAACTGGAGAGTACAAAGAAAGGCATATCAAAAAGGGCAACATTGGATTCCGACGTCCCTACTCCGAGTTGAACTTCTACATAGAGCGCACATGCCAATCGGTCTTACCCCGGTTAGAATAGACGAATTAGAGACAAGCATACAAGGGTTAACTTATGCACGTGAGACCATAATCAAGCTCCAAGTGGATTTTCTGCGCCAAAGACACGTCCTCTGTAACTTTGTGCCTAAACGCCTCAACATGTCTTCCTCCAGTGACGATGGAGTAGATCCAGTGGATCTCGCCAGCAACATCGGCACATGGGTCGCCGCTGGCGTAGCAATAATTGCGCTAGTCGGTGTAGTCGGTCCATATCTTGCTCTGCAAGCGTCGATGAGTGATCAGAACCGAGCCATGAATGCGGTGCAAGACCAACAGCAGAAATATATCTCGAGAGGATGGCGGTTGACGAGAGGACTACGCGTATTTAGAAGGTTACACGTGCCGAACCTTGCACCGGGTTACATCACCAATGAGCCGGATACAGCCCCGCTTATACCGCCTCTCAGTGCAGCTTTGGGGCGTTGGGGGTTCAAGACGAGGGATTATCTGCCATGGAACACGGGCTGGGCTAAGATTTCTGAGTTGATTGAGTCATATGAAGTGCGGGATGGGGTCAGCAATCGCCAAGTCATCTTGGACGTCCCGAAGACCGGAGGGACACTGGAAGTTGTCAACAGCCGAACCGCTTTAGTTGTCAACAAACATTGGATCTTGATGCTGGGTCTTCTCGGTCGATATGGAGACCGTGTTGACAAAGGCATTCTACAGCGAAAAGGGATCAGGAGAAACTTCGATGGAGAGCGCGCATCGATTCGACATTTCGTCTTACCGAGGAAAGCTAAACAAAAGGAATCGGATTTACCATTTGAATGGGTCCGCAAGAAACAAACTCACTCAATGAGCAGAAGGATAGGCTCATCCAGTCGTGACTCAGCAAGTTCAAGATCCTGGTCAGACAGCGATACAGACTCTGACGGAGCCGTGATGGCTGTCCGCCGCAGCGCCTATGGTACCATCACCCTCGAGACGACTCCACAACCTACTATATATGGCATAACGGGAAAGCTGCAACAACTTGGTCGACACAAAGGATCGTGGAGTTATTTAACTTCCGTATCGTTTGTACCGCATATTGCCAAACAGATCTTTGAAGGAGGTCTCAATGAGAGGAGGGAAGGTTCCTCGCTGCAGACTTTGTTCTGGCTCGCTCATGGCTTCTTACCATGCGGCAGAACTGCAGAGGGGCGACAGGTGGTGATATCTCTAGAAGCACCAGATCTTTCTCTTGCATCGATCGGTAAGAATGTTCATGACATTCTGACTTGGCCGGCATACTCTCTCCAAGAGTCCGATGACGTTCCCATCTCAATTGGCATTGCAATGCAATGTCTCGGCATACCAGAGCCACAAATACTTCAGTTCCTCCCAATCGACGCTGGGAGTCAGGCGAAACGATTGTTGGAAAAGACCAACCACCATTCATATGATGAGACGGAGAGTCGGACATATGATACAAATGAAGACCGCCGATGGGAACGTGAGCTACCAGCACAGCCTGCCGGTCTCAGCATCGATGGCCCCTGGGTTCGTTACTTGAGTCCATCGCAGGAAAGCTTCTGTCTATTCCGAGAACGTGATTTTGAAAAGACCCTGAGGCTTCTACTCACTGCCGAGTGGGATGACTGGGGGCTTTTGATATGGAAGGATAAGTTCTGGATCTCAATTCTACGGCGGACCACTAGTATTCTGAAGATTAGCGAGATATGTGATTCTGAGTTCGGGCAAGCCTTTGGACTGGCATCTCACTCTCGAATCTTTGACTGGAAGCAGACTGGAAAATTCTATCCCCAAAGATTGGCAGATCAGCTGTCTTTCGACAAGTTTCTAACCGACTATCTCGAAACCTATGACCTTCTGCCTCTTCGTCTCTCACTGGGAGTTCATTTCATTTTGGATCAGCAGCTTCGAGAGAACACCTTGAAGGTATATGCTGATTTATGCAACAACGGGAAAAACAACGACCCCCGTTCCCAAGCAAGGATAGAGTATCTTGAAACAGCTCTGGAGGAGGTTGAGGCGGAGCACCGGATCCAGAAGATCCTGCACAAGAATGATGAAACACCAGTCACGAGTAAGGCGATGGCGGGTATTTCAGATTCTGAGTCTGTTGAAGAGGTCTACACACACATGTTGATAAGAGCCTTGGATACTGAAACACTTGACCGCTTCCACATCGTCTACGAACCAGTGAGTACCACGGCAATCACGAGGAATTTCACTGACAATAAAAGGCTGATGATTTACTGTACCGCATTACCGGATACATTGCCCCCTGGGAACAAAAGATTCTCTTCAAACATACCTCGATACGTCGAGAGCTCCACCAAATGAAAGCCAGTACTGCTAGTGGTGTGTTGGAGTACACGTACAAGACAAGACAGCTGAGATGGTACTCTGATAAGACTTCTATGTTGGAGTATAGTACTTGGCAGTTGACTCCTCAAGATGTGGTTGTCACCGGAGAGAAACAGTCTATGTGGATTGAGGAGAAAGATATTGTCATGGTGGCACTGTGGGTTGCTAATAGAGCTGCGATGTGGATTGGTGCTCAGGACTCAAAGCCGCTGTTGGAGTTCGTAGAAGATTTAGATACGTATGTATATGTATTGTAGGGTCTGTGTGTCACTTTGACTTGTTGCTTTAGGCAGGAAAAAAACATGTCACAATGTCAACTACCATAGTCAATATTATATCATAGGGGTGTATGCCTGTTCTACAACCTCGAGCTAATATGGAGCAGGGAAAACAGGTCTAAGACTAGAGAGGTTGATGCTTTTGTTGCCGACTGTATGCACTATCTGAGTAAATATCCATCGGTAGACTTAGGCCTCCACAATCTGATCTCCCTCTTCAGTAAGGACAAGTCTTGGAACGCTATGCTTAAACACGTTCCCAGGGTCATACTTCCTCTTCAGCGTCGTCAGCGTCTCATAATGCTTCCCATAGATCTTCTTAACATCGGCATCCTCATGAGAACCAAGCGATATATACGACCCCTCCAGGATATTATCTGCATCTTCTGCCTGGAGCTCAGCCTTGACCCTAGCAGCCCACTGAACTCGTTCTTCCGCAACAGCCTTATCTGCAAGAATGGCGTAGATCTCAAACATATGGTGGCGAGCTCTTGTACCGAAAACAGACTTCTGTTCCGGCTCTTGTGCTGAGAGAAGCGTATGGTATGAGAAGATCAGACTTCCGCCCGGTGCATTGACACAATGCTTTCCCAAGATCTCAATCGCCTTCTCAGTCAGAGTCTTGCAGTTAAGAGTATAGACTCGGCCGTATGAAGGCCAGGTGACCAACTTCTCATTATTCTCAAGCATTTCCGCGATTGTAATTTCCTGTGTATTCTCCATCACACAAGTCGCTGCTCCAGCTATGTTTTTGATCCATGAACGGCCTTCGTCTTGGTCATCGCCGTGCCAAGTAGCGATCACCATGAAACCAACAGGCTGGCCTGGCATTTGTGCGATCATTGGTTGAAGCTGTAGATACACGGGCAGTTGCCCTGATTCGAGAAGTTTTTCGTAGTGTTGGGTGTAGGAGGTGAGAGCCGCGGATAAATCGCTTGAGTCGTAGAGGATCATGGAAGATAGGATCTAAACATGTGAGTTGTGGCCTTTTGAGATGAGGATAAGACGTACCTTGTCGATAGGGTAAGTATTGATGTTAAGTTCAACGATAACACCGAGTGTCCCGCCACCGCCTCGAATGCCGACAAGTAGTTCTTCATTGGCACTTTGAACTTCTCCACGAGCATTGACTATCTTTGCTCCGATGATCTGGTCGACGCCTAGACCATAATGCGATGTCAACGGGCCATAGCCACCAAGCGTAGCCCATCCAGTATATCCTACACTCGCGACAGTACCACTGAATTCTTTGATCAGTATCGTAAACTTGTCAAGCTAGGTCGAACTACTTACGTAGGCGTACTCAGGCCCTCTTTCACCAACGCCCTAGCCAAGTCACCACCGAGAATGCCCCCACCGACTCTTGCGCTTTTCTTGTCCTCAGCTATGACAACGTGCTTGATATCTCGCATATCAATAACAAGCGCCCCATCAACCAATGTTCGACTGGCACAATCGTGGCCTCCCCCTCGCACGCCGAACTCGACGCTATGCTCGAGACAGAATTGCACGATCAGGGCAACTTCATCGCTGGACTGAGGTCTGACTACACCAAGAGTCTGAACCGATTTCTCAACAAAGCATTGTTCGATTTGCTTGTAGTCTTCTGCGTCAGGCGAGTAGGCTTTGACTTGAGTGTCGGCAAGGTGAGCCTTGAGCTTCGAAAACACAGATGTTACAGTCATGATGAGTCTAGACTATCTGGAATGAACATGTCAAGGTCAGGACGTCGCTTCGGTCATATTTATATCCTCGGGGGCTTCCAAACCACAGCCCCGCTGAGCTCGCTGACCTCTCAAGTTCCCCCAGTACATTAAAGCCACGGCGTATACATGTTTCTCACGACGGATGAATAAGCCAATCACCGCGGAAGCAGACGCTACGCTGACATCTCAAGACAGCATCTTATTCGCCTGACAACGAACTAATGCAAGCCCGGCTTACTTGCATTCGCAATGCTTCTGTAAGTAAGACAGATGAGAGTCAGTGACCAACCCCTCTTTTCTCTGTCATCCACGATGGAGGATGGATGAAATTTGTGTACGATAGGGAGAGACAAGCTTGGTCAGAGTGACTCAGTTGCCAACAAGGGACTGATGGAGCGCTGCAGGCGGAGAATTAGCGTCCGTAAGCCCTTGCACTTCACTAGCGAGCGTATAGCACATCCAGCGTATTACGCGTTGCGTCATTGACGATCAGCAAGTGCAGATCCCGCTCTAGGCCTTCAGGTGTCGAAGCAAGCACCAAAAATCACCTAGTCTTCTACAGGGGTTCTCCATGAAGGCACTAGAGACAAAAAGCCAAAGGTCGGTCACTCTTTAGTTGGAAATGCTCTTTGACCTCTTCTATGGTGACTGTAGGATCTAATCCGCTATCTAAGCGCCTTATCTCGGCATGGGCCTGTCGCAGGCGGGGGCTTACGCTGCTGATCTGTAAGGCGTAGCAAATTGTTAATAAGGCACTGTGCCACTGCTGCAAGCCCGTCAGTAACACTTGAAGTATCGTTCACATCACAATAATGACATTGAAGGTTGGAATCATCGGCGCCGGTATCGGGGGGCTCAGTGCTGCCATCGCCCTTCGACGGACTGGCGCCCAAGTTGAGGTTACTATTCAATCATGCAGCTACTGAGCTCGACTGACGTTGCGCAGGTCTTTGAGAGGTCCAACTTCAAGGATGAGATAGGCGCTGCCATTACCATCACTCCAAATGGAATGAAGGTCCTTCAGCACTTCGGCTTCGATCCCAAGACAGCGCGCGGTGTGCAGAATAAGCAGATGCGGATGGTACATCCGCAGACTCTTGAGGATCTGGTCGTCGAGAAATTTAGTCAGGTTGAAGATGACTACGGGGCACCATTCATGTTCTTCCATCGTGTGGATCTTCATACTGCGCTGAAAGAGTTGGTTGTGTCGAGTGATGAGGGATATCCTGGTGCCCCGGCGGTGATTCATAATGGACAATCTGTCACAAGCCTCGACTGTGAGAAAGCCACGATTGTGCTGGACAATGGGAAGACTTTCGAGAAAGATCTTTTAGTTATCGCTGATGGCGTTCGTGTGAGTTCAGTATCTATCACGCTGCAATCCCACTGGCTAATCTTATTAGACCAAACTCATCGGCGGAATCACCCAGAAAGACGTTCCTCTCGAAGATATCGGCTGCTCATTCTACCGCTGTCTAATCCCCTTCTCCGAAGTAAACAAGAACTCCGAACTCGAAGCCATCTTCAAAAACCAAGATCCAGGATTCTGGGTCCCTTTTGACCTATCTACAGGAACATTCCTCGTCGCGTATCCCTGCCGCGATGGAAAGATGCTCAACGTTGCTTTTCGCCACAAGACCAAAGCGGAGAATGAGCACGCAGTCGATTGGAATACTGACACAAACGTTCAAGATATTACTGCCATGGTTGGGGGGTTTAATCCGCTGGTGGCCAAGTTGTTCAGTTTGTCGACAAGCGTTTCTGTTCATAAGCTTTTTCGTAGGGAACCTCTTGAGAGGTACACTCGGGGGAGAGCGGTGATGATCGGCGATGCTGCGCACCCGATCCAGCCAACTCACGGTATGTTTGCAAGTCCTTTGAGGGTCGCGACTAACAGGGAGCATAGCACAAGGCGCAGTTCTTGCGATCGAGGAAGCAGCAGCACTAGAAGCCCTATTCAAGGACTTGCAGAGACCAGATAAGGTTGCAGAGCGTCTGGGGTTGTACAATGACATATTGAAGCGTCGCATTCATGTTACTCAACTGCTTTCTGATGCGCAACCTGGAATTTCGAGTATTCTGCGGCAGCGTGCCGAAGATATCTGGGGAGAAGGGATCTTTCCTCCTGAGGCGATGAACTTTACGAAACCGATTCTGGACATACTTGGGATGTCATGGAAGAGGCGGAGAAGGTTTTGGCGGGTGCAATATAGTCAACGGTTATTCCTACAATTTAAACACTTCATAAAAGACTGGTTCAGCTTTTGGCTAATTTCTACGGTCTTTGGGAACAATATGCCCTTGCTGCAGGTTGAATCTTAAGAAATAGACATACTGCCATTGGGTCGGAGACGATATCCTCAAATCTACGTTCATCTCGCATCTAGACTTGGAGTGATTTCCGATCGCAGTTCATACAATTTCCAAGGATGCGAGAATCAATACATGAGTTGTTTTGGGAGCGATGATCTTGTCTCGCATTTATGATAGTCCGCCTCGGCATGATGACTTACCTAAGCGCATTGCTGCCCAACCTGAAATGGAGTAAGACAAAGTCGACTCCCTCGGCCAAATCCCTAAACCATCCCAGTCAACCTGTGACTAATGTTTCCAATTCACTAGGTATCCAAATCTAGGATGGCTACTTCAATTGTCTCTCAGGATAGCGTCTCAATCAAGAACCCGTGTGCGCACCGGGTGCTCCATTCGTGGATATCCAATCGCATCACCTATCCCCAACTACACTCATCAGCAACTTCGTGTCGACTATGCTGTCTTTATAGAGATATTGCCCTAGATCTTGTGAGAGGTCACTTCCCCGACATCTCAGAGGCATTCTTTGAAGACGAGGCTGAGGAGACACTAAAACTTGAGGAATTGGCCATGGTAATACATCATCATTCTCTTGCAATTCGAGTGCCAGGCCATAAAGTCATTCTTGATGTCTTTGCAGACGTAAAGACCGATCCTTTTGAAGTTTCAGGGACTCGTTTGGAGAGAAAATCCCGTGTTGGGCGATATACAAACTCTAAGGAAAGTTTCGAACACGCCAAGGAATGGATTTCTGAGTGTTTGACAACTCACCCCTGTCCTAGACCCGGCACATCAAAAGTCATGCTACCGAAAAGGGTGCTTGTGGTTGAGGGTGCTCCCGATGATCCTGTTAGGTTGATAGAGACCCTAGGCGATGAGTATCCTTACGTCTGCCTGAGCCATCGCTGGGGGAATCCTACACATAAACAGCTCAAAACAACGACACGAACACTTGACAGCCACATGAGTAAGATCGAGTGGGAAAGTCTACCTGCTACATTCAAGGATGCGGTAACAGTTTGCCGGTCACTGGATGTGAAATACCTTTGGATCGACAGCTTGTGTATCCTACAGAGCTTTGCGGAGATAACACCCTGCGAACTTGAAGCTACTAGGCATGACTTTGCCCTGGAGAACTCTAACATGGCAAGGACATATCAGAATTCCCATTTCACCATCTCCGCCGACCTCTCAGACCACATGGACAGTGGCTTCTTTTCCAGAGATCCCGTTCATGAATACACCAAGGACGTCACCACTGATAAAGGGAGGGTAGCTTCAGTATACATCAGGAGGCCCATCGATCACTACCGAGAGGATATCCCAGGCCTGGAGACACGCGGCTGGACTCTCCAGGAATTCCTCCTTCCACCGCGTGTGCTTCACTTTGGTAACTTCGATATTACTTGGAGATGCAAAACACGCATCACTTGCGAATGCGGGCATCTAGACCGACACAAGAGGCGTCAAGCGGCCTGGCATCGATATCACTTTATTGAAGACGCTGCCAGACCTCCACCGGACGATTCAGAGGGAGCTCTCGAGTGGTGGGAACAAGTAGTCCATGAGTACACAAGCCGCCAATTGACCAACACTGCTGATAAGCTTCCTGCGTTGTCAGGCCTAGCACAGCAGCGAAAGCAGGTCAGAGGCGGTGTTTACCTCGCAGGACTCTGGCGGGACTCGCTTATCCACGATCTCTGCTGGTATCATGTCTTCAACCACAACGTCCCTACTTCAGGGGGTGTAGGCCACCGACCTCAGCACTATCGTGCGCCTTCGTGGTCCTGGGCCGCCGTCGATACTGATTCAGGCTGTAGCTGGTGGTGGATGGGGCCAATCGGGCTTCACTCAATTATACCCGACGATGAGACAGAGCAAGCATGTCGTATTATCCAAGTAAGCTGTGAACCTGCGACGAGTGATTTGACAGGCGAAGTTCGGAGTGGATTTCTGGATATAAAGACTTCGTTGGCACCAGCTGAGATCTGCCGGGATCCTAGAGGAGAAGTCTCGTGGACGATTCACAAACTCGATCCTTCGCTCACGCTGGAATTCTTCAAGCCTGATTGCCTACTTGAGGATGACGGTCTGAGCTTGGGAGATCAGGTCCTTTGTGCTCCAATCGCCGGTTTTGGAGTCATCCCTAAGGTGGAGTGTGCTTGTCTGGCTTTAAAACAGATTGACGGCGATATTTATCAACGAGTTGGATTTTGCATTATTAGTGGGGAGCGTGCAGACCTTGAATCTTATCATGAAGATGCTACGGCGTCAAACCTGGAGGACTTTGCATGGAAGGGCAGTGTACAAGTGCAGATCAGGATCGTGTAACCGACATTTCAATCAATGGCAGAATAGTTTAATTTAATATCACATTGATCTATGAACTTTTTGAACGTTTCTTTATGAGTACAAATGCTACTATACCACTGTATCTACCAGATATCCTCCTTCGAGATGTTAGCGATGATGTCAACCTCGGATGTGAAATGCTTACCTGGTATCTTGCAGTATCTCTTAGACTCTTCACCTTATCTGTTGCACTTTCAATGGAGATATTCCGCTGTTCGGCCCAGATTGAGACGAGTGTTGAGTTGACATCACGCGCCATGTGCTTTGCATCACCACAAACGTAGACTACCGCTCCGTCGTCAATCATATCTATCACCTCCTTGGCATGAGTCTTGATGAGGTGCTGCACATAGACCTTTTGCTTGGTCTCCCTTGAAAATGCAACATGGATATCGAAGTTGTCCCCGAGGGTATTCTTGTGTTCCTGGCAAAAGTCAGTAAGGTTGGCTACTCATCAAGAGATCGTCGACTTACCAGCCACTCCGACTCGTAGAGATAATCTTCATCCCGTCGTCTACATCCAAAGAATAACAGACTCTTTCCAACACTCTTACCCTGTTTCTTCAACGCAGCTCGCTCCTGCACGAAACCTCTGAATGGAGCAACACCAGTTCCCGGACCAATCATAATAATAGGCCGAGATGAATCCTTGGGCAGTTTGAAGTTGGACTTGCGAAGATGAATAGGTGCTTTGAAGCCGGTGTAATTCTCCCGAGGGCCATCTAGTTGATACTCTTGTGATGGGGATTCCTGGTTTTGAGCCTGTTTGAGTGAGAGAAGGTAGTTTGTAGCAACGCCCTTGAAGATATCAGGCCGGCCTTGAATCTCGGCTGACTCGACGGCGGCGGTGATGGAAACGAGGGAGGGTTGGACGAGAGAGGATGAGGAGATGGAGTAGTATCGGGGCTGTAGTTTGCTGAGTCCTTCGACTATAGCTGAGAAGGGGAGCTTAGTCCATGGTTGACCACCACTCAGCATACTCAAAACTTGAGCAAGTGAGAGACATTTCTGACTGATTCTTTCGTTGAAGTACACCTTGTCACTACCAAGCTTGGTCACTTCAGCCTTCGTACCCTCAGTAGGTGCAAAAGCAGCAATGACGTTGATGAACTCTCGAGACACAGGCCCAGCGATCTCAAGGTAATATCGCAGCGCCGTAGCATATGTCGTCGGTGTAGGAACGGGTGACTTTGCTGTTGCCTCCCGACTAACGATAGAAATAACTGTGTCTTTCTTCTCACTCAAACCAAGAATGTTGAGCAGTTGGGTGACTTGTTCTTCAGAGTCGGTAGGCCAGATAGCGACGTGGTCACCAGTCTCATAAGATAGACCAGAGTCACCGAGATCGATCTCCATGTGAATGCAATTTCGATCCTTGGAAGTGAATACCTCTCGAGACTCCGTGATGCTAGCGATGTAAGGATTGGTGTTGCTGAATTGACGGTTTACTGAGCTGGTATCAAGATGATCCGCGTTTGCCTCACCGAGAAAAACACCAGGTGAGCTCACATCCAGATCATCCCTTTCCAAAACACCAAACGTCGACTCATAAGCAACATCCCTCTCCTGGAGCCCAAACTCTTGCACAAGCTTCGGCCACATATCCTGCTTCCATGCCAAAAAGTCCTCTTCAGTAGTCCCAGCCGCATCATCAGCCTCCCCAACACTAGCGAGATTCTTCGCACCAAGACCATCCAGCGCTTTAGACACGCGTCGCACCATAGCGTTGTAATGCTCGTAAGTGCTGTTTCCCAAACCAAAAGCAACATATTTGACGTTCTGGATATCAACATCCGGCTGATCCCCGTCCTCACCCCCAGTGATGTAGGTATAAAAGTCCTGAGCGTTATCTGTAGGCTCACCTTCGCCGTATGTAGCGAGGACGAACATTAGAACAACTTGCTCTGAGAGTTCAGAGAGGTCATTGTAGTCATATTCCTCAAGATCGGCGACCATGGGATCGAGGCCATAACGGGAACTAGCTTCTCTTGCTAGCTTTTGAGCGTAGTTCTCTGCGGTTCCTGTCTGGGAACCGTAGAAGATGATGCAGTTCTTGCCAGTGGTGTTGCAGATGTGAGAGATGCTTCGAAGGCTGTCTTCTTTAGAGGCTGTTGACTCTTCTGATGTGGTGGGTTTCTGGAAGAAGATGCTACGTAGTTTGCCATTTGAGAGATAGACGACTGCTCCTAGAAGTAAAGAAAGAAGAACAATCAAGTCTGTCGAGTCGATGATAGGAGCCTCTGTTGTAAGAAGAGCTTCGTCCAGAATGGACTCGTTGGTCATGATGTCAATGTCAGCCATTGTGTCGATTACAACAGATTAAGGTGAATAATAACCTTCGACTATTCAGAAAGCTTGAAAGCCTATTATACCATTTCGAAGTCATCGTGAAGTTTCTCGTAGCCCGAGTATCCGACGCGGAATCGTGTTCCGACAACCGAACTTTCAATGTCTTGACGCACAAAGTCCAACGGCCAATCAAAAGCATCGTAGAGTCGTCGGAACTTTCGCAATATTTCCGACCAAAAGTCGAACCAAGGTGTTTAACAGCGAGATCAAGATTTCGGTCACAAGGGGAAATACGGATATAGCGATCGCGGTGCTTCATTCGGTAGCTCACAGTCATGCTACGATTGTATTATACTGCCACGTAAATACTGTACTAATATCTGTGTAAGGGATATGATCTAAGCCACAGGTCTCAACTGCATTTATGCCATCTAATGACGCACAATGAGGATCAAGCTACATTCTTCCAAGCGTCCTTGACCAAACTCCACGTCGCAAACACCGCCAGCGGCGAAACTAACGCCTCGGGTATCAAACCATTTCTCAGACTCCAATGAGTAGCAACACTAGCCCAAGCCAAATTCTGGAGCATATCACTCTTCCACTTTGCCTTCCATGTCTTTGTAGCCAATTTCTCTCTATCCTGCATGGTATTAATCCACTCCAGTGACAACCGCCCAATCTCAATCATTGTAAACGCCGCCCAGGACCGAATTGCGAGGAATGTCAACTTTTCTTCTGATTCAGCTGAGCGTTTGACAATTCCCTTGGAGGAGAGGAAGCCAATTGCTTCGGAGACGTGAAATGATGTGAGGCAGAGGATCTGTGAAGCTTGGATTCCTATGTCCATCTTGTTCACGGGTTTTTGTGCTGATCGCTCGGCGGAGATGCGTTTGATGAGGTCTTGGGCTGCTTTCCACATGTCCAAGACGCCGAAGAGGCGATTCATGATCTGCCATTCATCAAGCATTGCACAGAGTGCTCTTGAACAGTTCGCGGCTCGTGTTGTTGACGTAGCCATTGAGTTGATATGAGATATTTTGAAGAATGACTTGGAGAGGCCTTTCAACCTTTGACTCTGTAGCCTTTGGAGGTGGGATGCTAACAAGTCCATGATGAAAGTGACCAGGCGTATGGCCTCGCCAGCAAATAAGAGGACAACATCTCGACTTTCTCGTGACTCAATAGACCTGTGTAGATGAGAAAGAAAGTTTCCGAGTTGTACGTTTCTCAGTATTGACGATTTCGTGTGACAGTCTGGTGAAGAGATCATGATGAACTACCGTGCGACAACAGAGAACAAACAAAAACACAGATAGGAATAATCCGATATCTGATACAAGCCTCACAACAAATCAACAAAGCATTACGCGGTCTTTCTGCAATGATACAGCATTGACTAATGCTTCCGGCCGGAACGAACAAAAATGAAACTGATAAGAGTAGTAATAATCAAGCAGTCGAGTCATGGAGAAACGTTTGTGAGGGTGACACTCGGAATGCTCTGGTTCCGGGGTATCTGGTTCCGAAGAATGAGGAGATAACGAGGAACGCACGCGTCAATTGATAGCGAAGCGAGCGCGCCTTTTTTTTCTTTTATCTCTTAGTGTCGGGTAAGTACTTGATCAGGAATTAGTGCGTTTACTTCCGAAATAGGTAGTTTCCGGTTATGCTGCAAGAAGGGAATGGTGTTATTGTTAGCTGCCTGCAGTAACCGTACAATTTGATCTGACCCAATTAGGCAATTTCATCACCTTACTCCATCAGCCGTTGAACTTTACATACAGGGAGAGGAAATCGGACTTTATTTGGTCCGGGCCAATCATTGCTCTCTTTTTATCCAGACTGTAACTGGCTTGTGCCTCTTCGGTGGGCGCGCTAGGCTTACCACGGAGGCCGGCCTCAACGAGGGTCTTAAGTGTGCAAAAGGAAGTCATCTCGAACACCAGAGCAGGTCATTGCAATAATCTCACATGAACTTAGTCATTCAATGGTAGTTGTTTCAACATCTACAGCTTAAAGACATTGACCTTGACACACTTAACCTGCGTCCAATCATGCAGCGCATCCTGACCATTCTCCCGCCCAAACCCACTCTGCTTAATCCCGCCAAACGGCGTATTCGCATTAACGCTTCCCCAAGAATTAACACAGACCAATCCACACTCAATCTTATCCGACACGCGGATCGCCTTGCTGATGTCATTTGTAAACACTGAAGCAGCTAGACCGTAGACATTGTCGTTCGCAAGATCAATGACTTCTTGCTCCGTCTTGAACTTGGCGATGCTGGCGACTGGACCGAAGACTTCTTCGCGGATGATGCTGGCTGAGGGTACGACGTTGACGTATGCTGTGTTGGGGACGAAATGTCCCTTTGAGTCGTGTGTTTGAGAACCGCCGTGAAGGACTTGTGTTCCCTCTGAGTTGGCCTTTGCAATGAACCCCATGATCCTCTCCTTTTGCGTTGAGCTAATAACAGGTCCTTTCATCGTCTCCTGCAACAAAGGATCACCCATAACAGCATCCTTAGTCCTCTTCGAAAACTCCTCTACGAACTTATCATAAATATCCTCCTGCACATAAATCCTACTCCCCGCCGCACAAATCTGTCCATTATGAGTAGTAATCCCCGCAGTAGCCCACATAAGCGCATTTTCCCAGTCCGCATCAGAGAAGATAATACTAGGGCCTTTTCCGCCAAGCTCGAGAGTCACGCGCTTGAGGTTAGACTTTGCAGCGCTCGCGAGGATGGTGCGCCCGACGCCGACGCTGCCGGTGAAGGAGAGCTTGCGGACTTCGTGGTGGTCGGCGAGCGCTTGGCCTGCGACTGTGCCGAGACCGCAGAGGATGTTGACCACGCCGGGGGGGAAGCCGGCTTCGACAATGAGCTGGCCGAGTTTTTGGCCGTAGAGGGGGGCTAGCTCGGGGGTTTTGATGATGAGGGTGTTGCCGGCTGCGAGGGCGGGAGCTAGCTTCCATGAGGTGATCATGCTGTGATTGTTAGTACTGAGAGATAGAATGGTGAGAAGGGATGTGACTTACAGAGGAGTGTTCCATGGTACAACAGCTGCGCAAACACCAATTGGCTCTCTCTTGGTGTACGCAAGACCACTCTCATAGTCAATGCTCTGCCCATCGAGTTTATCCGCCCAGCCCGCAAAATATCTACACGTCTCAACTGCTTGAGGAACACTCATCCCCATGGACATGTTATACAGCATTCCCGCATCAACAGCCTCAATGGACGCAAAGTCTTGCACATCGCGCTCAATAAGATCAGCGAGCTTATTCAACAGACGGCGTCGTTCCTGGGGAGGTGTAGTCTTCCACGTCACTGATGCCTTGCGAGAAGACAGCACAGCGCGGTCGACGTCGAAGGTCTGGGCGGCGGAGACGGAGCCGATGGGGGAGGCTGTGGTGGGATTTTCGACTATGACTGTCTTGTTGGCTTCTGCGGGGGTGAAGGTGTTGTCGATGAAGAGGCCGGTAGGGACTGTAAGAGTGAGTATTTGTGTGATGGTAATTCATGGGTGTAACATACGTGTGATCTTGCGACCACCTGCGCCTGTGATGGTGAGTTCCGCCATATTGAGTTTGTGTATTTCGGGTATAAAATAATAGCAATATCCACTTATCAAGATCTTATCAAACAGATAATAATCGATAACACGCAGGCAAGAGAAGAGAAGGGCGCAGTGAAACCGCATGCATATTACTTATGTACATTACGACGACCCTTCCACTCGGAATCCAGGATATTATGTTCCGCAATAGCACTGACCATGTTACATGAGGGGTTATGCATAATCCAGGGTCTCACAAACTCCTCTTCTTTTTACTAATTATTTCACCGCAGTCAGATCATCTCCATATCTTACGTATATCTAATCCACTGCCCTGCTTGAACCGTTTCAGTTGATGACAGAAATATACGATAATGTAGTATCAGTGCCACTATCCAGCAGGAGCCGCAATGCGATGGAGAGGAATGAGTCTTCCGATTGGGCCGCGGTTATGGGCTCGGAACCGCAGTGGCGATTCCGATATTGCGGAGTTAGTGGACGAAATAAATCACGCAGATGGGCACGGGGCAGGTAATATCTCCGTAATCTCCAGCGGCCCGTTTCCGTGATACAGAGGATGTTGGAGCGGGCTTGGCAAGTTGGCAGTTGTAGTGTCAAGATGGAAAGGCCGAGATCCGTATCAATGAACGCCTATCCAGGTGATCTTGTTTCGATGAATTCGCTGGTTGTTTGAGATGGCATTTGAGCTTGGGCCGGAAGCCACTAGACATCGTTCCAAGGCGGGGTAAAGCACGTTGCCAGCCATAACTCTTTACGTTTATCCCACTTCAGCTTTCGTTTGTAGCTTTTGCTGGTGGTAAGCTTGAGCAATTTGTTCAGTAGGTAGCTAGACGAAGGACTCTGTCTACCAACTTTTCTGCAGCATGACGACGCCACGCTCAGGCTCAAATTCGGAACGGGCGTGCTGGAGTAACAGTCGCACACATACTTCGATCGCGATTTTGAGCACAACAAAATGCTGGATACTTGTTGACTATTCGCAGAACATTCAGATGACCGGGGTCTGGAATTGAGGTTTCTTGATCTGTATGTACTATCAATTGTTTATCTACTAGGTATCTAGTTTGCAATTTTAACCACTAACTTTCCACGCGCTCGGCCCGATTTGATCCTTTTAAAAGCTGCACCTATATCTTCCATATCGTAGATTTGTTCAATAACCGGCTTCACAACTCCCTCGTTAGTCCATTCCGCAAGCTGGCTGTAGTCGCTTCTCGAAGGCCTGCGGCCGATGATCTGAAAAGGCCTTTGGCCCCCGCCCAACGCTCTCGGCCACAAAAAGATGGTCATCAACTGCTTGACAACCTTCAAATCCAGCCCGCCAACGACTGTAACATATGAGCCTCTCGGGTCGAGATATTGGTGAGATTCCCAATAGAGCCGCGGATCAGAGAAGATGGGATCGACTATGTGGTCATACTGCTTGCCGCTCTGCTTCAATGTATCAACAACATCTTTGGCCTGATAGTTGATGACCTCATTTGCACCAATTTCTTTGCAAAGATCTGTATTTGCGCCCGAGCATGTCGCCGTAACGTAGCAGCCGAGTGCTTTGGCAATTTGAATAGCGTAGGTGCCGAGTCCGCCGCTGCCTCCGTTAACCAAGATCTTCTTCCCGCCACCTCCATTTCCAATGAAAGGCACAATCATCTGATATGCCGTGAGCCCCGCAATGCCAAATGTTGCAGCGTCTTCAAGGCGAACATTGTCAGGAACTCGGTTACACAGTTGTGCTGCTACCACAATGTATTGAGCACAAGCTCCAAAGTTCATTGGCTGTGTTTGGCCAAACACCTTTGATCCCTCCTGGAACTCGGAGTCGGTAGACCTGGCAACAGTGCCTGCAAAATCGAGACATGAAATTCCTTTGAATGCCCAAGTGCCGATTACTAGGGCCTCGGCGACTTTGTAGTCGAATGGGTTCAGTGAAGTATACGCAACCTTGACAAGCACATGGCCAGGAGGTAGGTTGTATGTATGTTTGGGCATAGGTTCTTGGTCATCAATGGCCAGGGTTGTTTCAAGTGGCCCACTGCCTATTCGACGAACCGCCTTCATCACGGAGGGGAGAGGAGGACTCATTTCTGCCATCGCGATATGTCTTAGGTCTTATTTTCTAGACTCGGTATCAGTGACTATCAAGTTTTATTAGATCTCTGTACTCACCCAAACCACGGTAATGCGTTACCTACAAGCGACAGTCGCACTTAGTGACCAGTCGGCAAAGAGTCTCCCAGATTCGTCTGTGGTATTTTCCTTGTTGGTTGTTGACACTTAAAGAAAGCGAGCGGCAGCAGCTGGGTACAACTGAATATGATACTTGGCCATGCTCAAGAGTAGACGATATGTGATCTGAGCACCAGTTCTGATAATCGCAGATGATGTTGGCCCTAGGAACTGAAGTATAGGAAGAGCGCATGGATATAAGGAGAAGTAAATCGGCAGCATTGGTAAACCAAGATTCTATACTCCGTACTCAATGACTAATTGATGCAATGATGAGTGGGGCGTTGATGACTCGGACTCGGCACCGAGACCGAGTCAAGGCCCCGCTTGAGATTAGAGACATTATAGGTTCTACACCTCTTCCTGTCACAATCATTTCTCGCAACTAAAAATAAAAACTGCAGCTTCACGTGTGATATATACAGTTTGACGGCATGGAGAGGACCAAGACGCACATCCTTTCTGATGGTAGGACACTAGCTTATGGAGTTTGCGGGGCTGGTGGTGACACTCCCGCCCAAAATATCCCCACCGTCTTCCATTTCCACGGCATCCCCGGCTCACATCATGAAGCTGCCGCATTCCACGCCTCTGCGGTACTTCACGGCATACGCATCGTTGCTATCTCACGCCCAGGCAGCAGTCTATCCACTCCGCAGCCCAACCGCACACTGCTCGACTTTCCAGCTGACGTTGTCGCGCTCGCCGACCATCTGAAGATCCAACGCTTCGCCGTGCTGGGCTTTTCTGCAGGCGGGCCTTTCGCTCTTGCATGCTGGCATTCTATCCCTCGAACGCGTCTCGTCGGCGCCTCGCTGGTTGCATCGGTTCTACCTGCAAGCCTTGGCTCTGAGCGCATGAACACAATGTCGTGGACTATCTTCAAAGTCGCAAGATGGGCACCGGGCTTACTGGCATGGATATTCGACTGGAAGCTTGGGTCGCTCGCGCGTGACGAACAACATCCAGAGAGGCAGGAGCGGCAGTGGGAAGCTGACCTGGCGTCGAATCATGGGCCAGACTATAGCGCATGGAGGGGAGATGTGGAGCTGAGGTTCGCATTGGTAAAGAGCCTTCGCGAAGCAGTACGGAAGGGGTCGAGTTCCGTATCCTGGGAGTACAGACTCTTGGGGATGGATTGGGGATTCGAGCTAGGCGAGCTAGACGTTGAGCCGGGACAAATGGAGTTCTGGCAAGGAGAAAAGGACACTAATGTATCAATGGCGACGTTAAGAAAAGTAGCTTCAATAATTCCGGAGGCAAGACTTTGTGTATCAAATGGCGACGGTCACTTAAGCTTAATGAAGCAGGAGAAAATTATAGCAAACCTGAAGGATACGTTATTTATTTAAGCTACTAATAAATTTATTTAGAAAAGTAATAATAGTATTTAAAAAGTAACAATATATATCTAAATAGAGTTATTATTAAATAGGTATTATAAATTAATTATTAACTATAAACCCTTTTTTTCTAAAAGACTATTATTAAAGTTAATAAATTACTTATCTCTATTGTGTTTCTAGAATGTAAGATTTCTGTCCTAAGAGAGGGATAAATATCACATAGCACTTCTGTTTTGGGAAATGTAGCTCCCTCGATCAAAATGTCACCAGTCAGGCTCGGTATGGAGGTAGATGCATATCTGCAAACATGACATATGGCTATTCCCTCCAAAAGTCACAAAGTCTCAAGACCTGCGAATCTGGCACTAAGCGGTAAATAGTTACTAGTTCGATCCTTAGACTTATCTAGATCTCGAACAAGAGAATATTACCTGGGAAATATTTATATTAGCGCACTGCTCAAACGACTTTGGCAGCGACGTATTGAAGGGGGTAGTAGCCCCTAGAGTTCAAGCAGTCCCAGATCGTGCTTGGGTACGACAAGACAGATGGCAATAAAAAGATTTAAGGTAGATGAACTGTAGTTATCTCTTTGACTTCTTCTCATCGACCTGGAGTTTACTTAGGGAATTTTGGGAATATTTCTAATAGGCTTAACAGTATATAAAATAAGAATTCGCAAACAACAGGGAAAGGCTTTGTAGCAGATCATAATAAAGAAGGGATTCCCTCAGTTAAGATGTATGCTTCGAAATCATAATGGCATGGATCTACTAGCATGAGATAGAAAATAGGGGAGTGTTCTGTTATGAAGGGGACGTTCAACAGTCAATATGGTGAGAGAAAACTTATATTAAATCTAATCTCCTTTTCTAGCTAACATTTTCTTGAGATACATATTGCATCAAACCACCACACTTTAAAAAGCGATCTGAACGAAAGAGAAATACGGCATATGTTGCGTACATATATGCCCGTTATGCCTAATGGACCGATGAAATTGATGTGTGCAGTCCATTAGCAGTTGAGGATTGTGGTTGAGAGCTTAAACCATCAGAGAGAACTTAGTGCAGTCCGTTAGGTTATCCGGCGACCCTTTCAGGCCCCACAGCCAAGCTCAATGCCTTTCTGGAAAAGCGTCCCAAGTACACCAGGAAAGGCAAAGCCGGCGAATTCCGATGTAAGCGTTCCAACAATGCCACATCCGCCGCTTGGCTCCGTAGAGGCCGACGAGAAGGTGATTTGGAGGTGATCAGATAGGAGATTGTTGTTATCGTCGTATATATATGCGTTGATGTGCGAAGGAACCTGGTGTCCCACTGTTCGCGTTGAACACACCGCGTGCTGTCCTCCCTGGCAGCCACAAGAGTCTTGGTCACAAACAGAGTTTAATGGAACAGAACAAGAGGGCTGGATAGGGTCGGTGAAGCAGCATCCGGTGAAAATGCCATACGCATCCTTGGCCGAAATTTCGTTGATTGCTTTCCATGCTGCTTGGACCAAGGCATCGCGGTTATTATGGTTGACACCGCCGGCATCACCCCATGCACCTTCGATGTAGACTCGCACGTTGATTTCGGTATCTAGCTCTTGGTGGCAACGCTTCAACTGACCAGGGAGCGTCTTGTCAATGGTAACGGCTTCTTGGTTTCCACTTTCGGCATAGATAGCCTCCCAAGTGGATGCAAACAAATCGACATTTCCAGCTTGCACCATTTCATCACTGACTCTGACCTCGACTTTTGGCAGCGCCAAAATGGTCGAGGCCAAGGCAGTCAAGATGACAGAAATGTTGAAAAGCTTCATGATCCTATCTGAAACAGTTTGTTCATAAGACTTTCCTCACTAAGAGTTGGATGGTTCTAGGCTTACCGGTGTAAGAGCAGGAGTTGATATTGATGAGAAGTAGATTGTTGTTGATGAGCACCTTAGTGGAAGTAGATTATGCTACCTTTTATAGATAAAAAAACTTGCTACAGGTCTCCTCGAATACGCAATCATTCGTCTGAGCAAAGCCATGGTCACTCACGTATCTGTCATACTATTTGTAAATTACAAAAGCTAAAACAAGATCATAATTCAAAGTTCTTAAAACAGGGATTAATCTGACATTGCAACCCTTTTACAAGCACAAGCCATGGTCTACTGGCAGAAACCTAAGGTCTCTACATTTTCTATACGTCACACAATGGGATACACTATATCTCCAGCCTATTGATTGATATGGACATCTTACGATTCATTGCCATTCGAGACCCTATAAGGAGACAGCCTCCACATCAATACTCAGTTAAAAAATGTTATGGGGCTAGCTGTTGATATTTCATAGGGGCCTTAATTCAAACAGCTGATTGCTTGATAGTTAAAGATTATGACTTCTAAACGAGACATACCAAGCCAACACACGATGCTTTCCGTTCTTGTGAAAGCACTTTCATTAAGCCCGTATCCCACCTTGTATCCCACCTACATGACGTATAGTTTCTCAATGACCTAGAGGTATGGATTGGAGGCGGACGCTCTTCTGAGGGTCTAGCAACAACGTCGTAAAAACGGTTCCCCACGGTTCCCCACGTGTCTACAATACTGATATTCCGCTTCTAACATCGTACTGCTAAGACGTCTGGCACGGTTCACAGAATTCAAGATAAACCTCTCTAATGCAGCATAGCCTTTCTTGGCCGTGACAGTAGAGAAGAGGCCCTTGCGTAGATCGGCGGCAGCCAAGACCATGAAGCTAGCTCTGAAAAAAAACTCTATAGGCCTCAAGTTAATCTACTCCGTAGAATAAGCCGAACTACCGTGATTGGTTGACTAAGTCACGATTACATTACCAGTGTTAACATAAACCAAACTTCAATAGTTTACTAGTATTGGTCATTAAATCCTACCGTACCTTGTATAGCGATATTCAATCTTTTTAACAGATAGCTCTTTATCATATAATTATTATATTAGTTTAATGTATATAATCTAAATCTAACAGTCCCTTTTTGTGTACTGAATTGAGGTGAGTCGCTGTGCAATCAGTCGAGCCCTAGACCGGGCAGAACTTGCCCGTCTTGGGAGACAAGAAATAATTTCGGTCTAACTAACTTGAAATATACAATTTAGGTAGGTGACTATTTCTGGTCTTCAAAGTTTAGGGCGGCTTCGGGTCAGGGTACGGCATAATTTCTCCATCCCACTGTGTAAGCCAACCAACCATAGAGCCATACCAGCCCCATTGAGAAAAATAGTCCCACGTTACGATGATAAGAGAATAGGCGCGCCATACGAATTCGACTCCGACCTCAAACGCCAAGCCGTCACTAAGGTCAGAAGGGTTCTGGCCATTCATCCCGGTCGGTTCTCGGCTCCCGCACATCAGGCCTTCGTATTCTAGAAAGACAGGCTAAAAATTACAATTCCCAAATGAGTGTATAATATAAGCTAAAGCCAGTCCCTAGAGCCAATCCCTCCTATTTCTAGCTAGTACAGCTAAATAGATTGAACTTTACTTACGATAACTTCAAAGCGTTCTTTGTAAACTGCATTCGATACAGCATTCGATATCTATGTTTGTAACGTAATAAGCCAATAACCACCGTGTGACTTATCTCAACACCCTTTCTGGGGGTTTGCCGTCACCAAAGGTAAAAAAAGCACCAGGCAATATCTCCATGCTTTGGGAGAGGCTCGTAAAACAGTCTTGGCGAGTCAGTAGTTGAACGCCAAGAGAGAAAGGCCGAGATCCGTGACGATATGTGCATGGGGGACGCAATGTGACTATCACGAGGCGAAATTATTCTGCACAGATACAGCGTAATGCGCTCTAGAATAAATTTGATTGGAGGAAGTGGTGGAATTCACGTGTGACCATCTCCCGTCAGACCCGCAATCAGCTATTTGTCATGACTACAGGACACCATGTCATAATAGATTCTACAACTGTTTTGTTTCAACACATTCACTACCGGAATCGTTTCACAGTACAAGCATCAGCCGGCAGTTGATCCAAGCAATCTAATTCCTGCTAAAATAATGCAAACACTGATTTACAATCTCGTACTATCCATTACCAATGCACTCACAGCTTAGGCCCCTCCTCCTTACAGCACCCACTCGTCAATCTCGACGCAACATCCTTATCAGACGGGACATCAAGCGCGGGATTCCCCGTAAAGAAATCCGAAGGCGAAATATGCAACTGCAGCATCTCAACCGGCATGACCGGCCAATCCTCCACCCGTGGATTATGCGTAAGTCCAAAGACACTCCAGCACACAACATCCTGATTCAGCACGTCATCGCACCGATCAGCCGCGTCGCTCACACCACCGATTTCACTCTTGCTAAGCAGCGTGTACCGTCCGCCAGCAAACAGCTCGTGGTCCTTGTACTTGGTCACCCAGAAGTGCTTCTTCGCGAATAACGCGCGCTTGGCTTGTGTGCTGTTGGGGTCCGCGAGGAGGAGTTGTGTTGCGGGGGGTGTGATCTTGTAGCCGACTGGTTTGCCCGACACGCGGTTTAGTTTATTCAGGTTCTGCACTTTGAAGACCCTGTTGCTGAAAGGCGCGGCATCAATGCCTTGGGAGGTGGTGATCTGCGTCTGGCGCACTTCATACATGTTTCCGTTAGGATTTGTCCTCTTGTCCATTCTCAACGGAAGACTCTCCTCTTGCACAACGGTGTTTTCATTACCGTCGATGGAGGGGTCGATACGCACGCAGAAAACATGCTGATGGTTTTGAGCGAGGGCGCCGGGGCTGACGATGTTTCCCCAGGGTGCTGTCTTGCCGGGATCCATGTTTACAACGGACACGATACCTGTTGCGCGGGCTTCCACGACGATGCCGGCTGCTTGGTCGAACTTGTAGTTGAAGACGTACTCGTAGTTGGCGAGGGTGATGATGAACTGGATGACCAACTCGCGGCGGCGCGTTACAACGGCGCGGCCGGTTCGCCAGTCGGTGTGTTTCCAGCCAATACCGTTGTCTTGCTCGTGCAGACAGATGACGTTCTTGGTTTCCTGCGCAGAGCCATCTGCGTCTGTGAGGACACCGTCAAAGTACTAGAGTCGTTAACCATGAAACTCGTGAGTTCGGGTTGGAGCTTACCTTGATCACGCCGAGACAGTCGCAGCCGAGAGTGAGGTTGTTGACACAGTGCCCAAGACCGCCGTCGCCAAAGTCAAAGGCTTGCTTGCGGTGGTATGGTGGACGAGGATCCGCATAAGGAACAGTCTGCCACCGTTAGCACGTCTCTTGTGAGAATTCATGAGTAAACTTACCATATCGCTGATGCTCAATCTGTACAGAACAGGACGTCCATCATAGCGAATATCGTGGATGACAGCTCCCTCACGAGGATTAAACGTAACCCTCATTCTCCACTTCTGCCACTGGATAAGATTCCCCTCTGTAATCGAGAAACTCGGTCCTTGAGGCTGCACAACCATCAAGGGCTTCAAATCCTTCCTCGTTCCACTTTCCAAAAGCTCAGGGACATACTCTGCGCTCTGGCAGTGATCAATAGCCCCAGTGGCATAGGTCTTACCAGTGAGACTATCACCCTTGCCGCCTGTAGCAGGCTCATCAATGCGGATGATCTCCTTGGTAGCAGCATCCATGACGGGGATCAAGGGCATGGGATAAGCGTAGAAGTTGGAATCTTGACCCTTGCGAGCATCGCGCGCAAAGACGAGTGCTTGGAAGTAGCGCGTGTTGCCGTCTTCTAGGTCTGGGGCACCATATGGCCAGGGCTCAATGACTGTCTCGAAACCCTCGGGGAGTTTGATCTCCTTGAGTTTATCCTGAAACATCTTTGATCTCTTGCAAGACTCAACCACGATGTCAAACTCAGCCCTACTAAATCAGCATCGCACTTGGTCATAGATAACTGGGGACTTACGTGGTCAAACTGGCCTGGTGCTCCTCGCTGATAAGCTCCTGCGCAACAATACTCCGCTTCGTAACATCAACCACAGACTCATAGTAAAGCGACTTCTGATCTCCGCCAATGACATCGTAGAAGACCTGTGCGCAGCGATCAGGTCTCGGCGACGAAGCAGTCAGAGAACCAGAGTGTTCAAGCTCAAGAAATCGGAGGACTTCTTCCTTGGGGGGCTCAAACAGGTACGATTGTCTAAAGAACAGCAGCGCACCGGGGTGAGACGCCTTGACGATGTCGCGAGCAAGATTGGTCTCACGCGCCGTGAGGGCAGACAAAGGATGTGGTGCAGCCATGGTTGGACAAAAAAGACTCGGGACAATGGAATTGTGGTTTGTTGGTTCAATCAATCAGCAGAAGTGATGTTTTGGGGCTGTCAAATAGTACACCCCGGAAGGTCTCGTTCCGAGCGTTACACTCGGAACGCCCCTCGGAACGCGGAATCGCAATCTCTCTTATCTCACCCATATCAACACCCTTGTCAAGTGATAACACAGCCCGTAAAGCATTTACTACGACGTACTAGGTTAGATCTCCCCGCGTTCTTGATACAGCCCCTGTTTAGCGTGTGTTTTGATCAGAGATGTGATATGCCAGCAGGGGGTCCTCCGGTATCTCTTTTCTCTTATCAAGATGATTTATATGAACGACATTTCCGTGATTTCCATAGCTCCACTAACTGAAAAAACAGCCATAACTTTACCATATAAATATTTATTATTCTTTGTTTAAAAATGGGCGAGCCTGAAAAAGTTAACGTGGCTGTTGACAAGGACGCCATGAGTCTTGAGGGCAATACCGGAGTTTCGAGCGACGATGCCCTGCGTCTTGCGCAGTTGGGTCATACGCAAGAACTTCGAAGAAAGTATTCTCTCTTTTCCCTCTGTGCTCTATGCGTTTGTCTCATGGCGACATGGGAGGCTTTATCTTCCGTCGTCGCTACAGCTCTCATCACCGGCGGAGCACCCTGTCTCTTCTACAACTAGTCCGTCTCCCGTTCCCGAACACAAACACAACTAACATGACCAGTCTACTATCAGCAGTATGTTCAATCTGCATTGCCAGTTCTCTTGGCGAGATCGCTTCGATATATCCTACTGCTGGAGGTCAGTACATCACCCCCTGGACGTGACCCTTTTAGCTCGAGACTAACGTGTCGGAATGGTAATCAGGTCAATATCACTGGGTAGCAGCACTTTCGCCCACTTCCATTCGATCGACCGCGTCTTGGGTCACAGGCTGGATCAGCATTGGCGGGCAGGTTGTTCTCACATCTTCTGCTGCCTTTGCTGCTGGTCTGCAGATGCAGGCCCTTATAATTGTCAACAATGATACTTATGTTCCTGAGCGGTGGCAGGGCATGTTGTTCTACTGGCTTGTTCTGGTTTACGCGCTTGCTCTCAATCTTTGGGGGGATAGACTTCTTCCGCATATCAATACGGTGTCGGGTAAGTACTTCCGCCGGCGGGAGATCTTTCGGAACTGACGGCTCTAGGCGTCATTCATGTCATCGGTTTTGTCACAATCGTTGTTGTTCTCGGTGTCATGGCACCAAAGAACTCGGCTTCGTTTGTCTTTACAGAGGTCACCAACTCTAGTGGCTGGGCCAACGATGGTGTATCATGGCTAGTCGGCCTCTTGAGTGCCGTGTATCCCTTCCTCGGGTATGTCCTCCCATTGCATTCACTACTGCCCATCTAACCCATCACAGATACGACGCCGCCTGCCATTTAGCAGAAGAAATGCCCCACGCCAGCCGTAACGTCCCTCTCGCCATGGTAGGCAGTGTAACCGTCAACGGTCTCATGGGTCTCGTCTACTGTATCATCTTCCTCTTCTCAACCGGTCCCCTCGAGAAACTTCTCGCAACACCCACTGGCTTTCCCTTCATGCAGATATTCCTTGACGCGACCAAGAGTCGGGCAGGTTGCACTGTTCTCTCTGTCATCATCACCCTCACCGCTGTCGCAGCGACTGTCGCTGGAACTACATCCACGTCTAGAACGTTGTGGGCTTTTGCGAGAGACAAGTCAACTCCCTTTGATAAGCAACTCAGCAAAGTCAACAAGCGTCTTCAGATTCCTGTTTACGCAGTCGTGGTTGTTATTGTTCTTCAGATGCTGCTTGGTCTCATCTACCTTGGCAACACCACTGCCTTCAATGCCATTCTCTCCATGTCAATCATCGGCATGTATGTCAGCTATGCTCTACCCATCATCGCGATGCTCTTTGCCAGGAAGAGTCTTCAGACTTCCAATGGCTTTGGTCCTTTCAAGCTCGGACGTATCGCTGGTCCAGCTGCCAATGTGATCAGCTTGATATGGATCACTGTTGTTGTCATCTTCAGCACCTTTCCATCTGCTATGCCAGTTACACCGCAGAACATGAACTACTCCATAGTTGTTATGGCTGGGTGGCTCTTTGCTGGCATTGCGTACTATGTCTTCCGTGGGAAGTACAAGTTTGAGGTTCCGGTCGTTGACCTCGACGTCGTCGAAGGTCTTCGTGATGGAGTCCATGCCAAATAATTGACCAGTGATAGTTAAAAATTGGAGATATGGGTATTTAATTCGAATACGCGTTATGATGGGAGGTCTAAATTGTCTTGACACTATTATTATGGGATAGGACGGGACTTGGAGCATGGCTCAGTTTGTACGATACATTGCAATGAACACGCTCTTTAGCATACTCATGATTCGATCACATTGTTACAGTCTGGTCTCCACCAAGTTCCATTCAATCTTGACTTCTAGAACCCGCCATTGAACCGACTCAAGTCATCAGACTGCCCGACACCGCCATTCTGATCCGGCAGTGCCGCAGCTTGATCAAGCCCATTGACCTGACTCACCGGCCTCAACATGTTATCCTGCTCAAACGCACTGAACAAATTCAGGAGATCCGTCTCCAGCCCAAACATATCCGCCATATTCTCATCCATAAAGTTACTCCCCAGCCCATTTCTCGGCCAACTCGTCGGAACGAGCGTCTGTTGCTGTCGAACCTCTGGCGTCTCCTGCTGCAGAATCTCAGCAAGTGCTGTGTTCCCAGTGGGTGTGATGGGCGACTCTAGCGATAAAGCCCGATGAATCGTCCCTTTTAGCGAGCGCCATAGTCTTCGGCCTAGTTGTCCGTGCTGTGAAATGTTTTTGAGGAGACGGACTGCATCTTGGAAACTTTGCCGGCAGCGATCAGCAAAGACATCTGGGCCGTGGCATACTGCTAGAAGGATTGTTGCCAAAGCACCCGTGAGAAAATAATTAAACGTTGCTTTCTGCCGAGCGTAGATGTCACTTGTCTCGTTCAGATTCACTAGGACTTGGATCGTATCCTGCGCGAGACTGACAACCAGTTGAGCCCCCTGCATGTCGGAGCGCAAGTTCTCAGCACTCATGACATGGTGTCGCAGAACCAAGTTTCGGATATAATTCCCTCTTAGATAAAGTAGCGTTCTCAAGCGCTGTGAAACGCGAGGTTGATGACGCGGGGCTTGTGACAGTCGAGGATATACGAGCTGTAAATCCTCAGGTATCGAGTGAACCCATTTCTGCGTCAGAAAGTCAAAGAAGTCGACCTTATCCTTAGGAACCGTGAATGGCGAAGAATCAAGCGGTAGATCCTCCCAGACCTTGGAGCATAACTTGGCGTAGGAGACCATGCATCGAAGATATGGATGCTGCTCACTCTTCTGACCGTCAGTACACGCTTTTGCTTGGTACATGAGGGGAACTCACTGGCTCTGGACATTGGGGATCGATGTCCCGATCGGAAATGCCGAATGATAGACTAGTGCCATAACTCCACCTTCGGTCAAGAATGTATACACACCAGAAGCAACGAATTGCTAAATCTCGTTCTGATGGGTTTTTGAAGTTTTCAAAGAGTGAAGTTCGGCGGTGAAGACCGATTTCGAGACATTCGCGACCGGCGTTGCCGATAGCTCTCCAGGCCAGGAGGTCTTCTCCGCAGTGGAACCAGTAGATGCTCTAGACAGCGTTAGGTAGAGGGGATAAGAGATGTGAGGAGGGGCCTTACCAGCATTATCATGAGTTGAAGTTCTTGAATGTCGATAAACGCCTCGCCTGAAATCCTACAAATAACAGGCTCAACATCGTCGATCAACTTCTTGCTAATATTATTCAGCCCTTGCGTCTCAATAGCAACAGACGTAGCAACCGCGAGCTTGATAGCCTGCACATCCTTAAGCGTATTCTCCATCGGCGTTTGAAACACCGAAACTGCCTTGTTTGACAACTCATTCACGTCAATGAACGGATACACACTCTGAATCTCCTCATTATAAACATCCAGCAGCCTCTGAACCTCTGCAATTCCCAAACTCGCCAGAACCTCAACGTCTTCAACCCCCGGCGAGAGATGCTCACTCTCAGCAACAGGCTCAGTCTCACTCGGTGATTCGGCAGGCGTGCTTGTACCGGTAGCGTTTGGCTCGATACCCATGCCAGTGAGGGAGTTCTCTGCGATCTGGAAACTATACGCTGAGCGCGTGGGGCCCACGAATTGAGGCTCGCGCGGCTCGGTGTGTACGTTGCGGATGTCTTTGCGGTAGGTGGATGACGGGTGGCCTTGGGGAGTGGACTTTGTGGAGGAGAGGGTTATGTGGGGGAGACGCTGGGATACGTCTTGGAGGGCTGATGTAAGTGCATTGACTTGGTTCTGGAGAGCGATCACTTGTTGACTGAGCGATCCGACGTCTGTTCTGTCAAGTGTTAGTGATGGCTTGTGAGATGGGTGAGATACTCACTGAGGTTCTTGAGTTGAGCGTCTTCGCGACGGCTCAGCATCTTCCTTCGCTGGTTGAACTGTAGGAGCAAAGATGCATTCGACTTTATTAACATCACATCTCTTACAAATCTCATCACCCTCGTCCCTCACACACTTGAGCTTCTTCTTCTTACACTCATTGCTAGCAGGGTCAGTACCTCATATCTCATCTCAAACCCGCTAGGACGGTCGCGTACCAAGCTACAGGCGCGTATTTGGCGCGTTTACTCCGCTGATGAGATGATGTAGCCGACTCTGCGATGGAGCCTATTCTCTTGCGACCAGGATCCATGAGTCATTCCGTATACGTCGCGTGTCGTTAATTGAGGCGCCTGAGATACGGGGTGTTGTAGTGTCGAGGTCACTAAGGAAATGGGCGGGGCTGCCTGTAATTATTTCTTTCTGGGGTTGCTTATCAATGATATTCCGCTAAACCAAAAGTGACGACAGGCCCGGACCCTGCTGATCTACGCCTTATCAATACTCCAGCCTTCACTGGAGCACTGCTTATCGTACAGAAATAGAGTTTGCACCTTTCTTCAAGCGGTTATTACTTCCACCACTGACTCTCTCTAGCACCAAAGATATCTTCTGATGCCACTGATATGATTCTGAGTTAATATCTGCATTATATGCAACAACTATTGCGTCTCATAGTCCGCTGTATCTGAGAGCTTCTGTGCCGGGCATTGAACTCTTGTACTAACATCTGCCGCTCAAAGGGTTTGCCATTTTTGCGCATGATCTTGACTGCACCTGCTTAGCACGGTAGCTTCCCCACTTGTAGGTCATTCGCGCCCTGTGACATACTGGCGCCAAGGTGATAATGTATATAACCTCGAAATTTCAGGATGCTCTGAACCTCACAAACTACCAAGTTTCTAAATGACCCAAAATGAATGGCATGCTAGTAAAATGCCTGCGATGCAAGCGTATACCTCGCATCCGAGCCACTAAATACTACTCCTCTTCCTACCGCCCCTCAATCGCCGCAAAGCCTACCCTCGACATATACCATATCCGCGATAATCCAGATCTCTACGCGCAGAACTGCCTCTCACGAAACTACCCTGACCTCGCCTCCAACCCATTCCGCATCATCAAGCTCATGTTCTATCACCAGGCTTTGCAGGGGGCTGCAAAATCTCTACGGGAACGCGCAAATGCTTTACAGATTGTGCTTCTACTGCTGAAAGAAGAGGGGAAGAACATTGAAGGAACGCTTGGCGAAGCGAGGGAGGTTAATACAAGGCTTCTTGAAGTTGAAGACCTAGAGGGGGATATCACGAGCAAGATAGAGGATTTGGCGCTGGCATTACCAAATATTATAAGTAAGGAGACGCCGAGAGGGGCCGAGTTTGAGCCAATATGTTATGTCAACGCCGATGAAAAGACTATTCAGATCAAGGATATCAAGGGAAAGCCTATTCATCATGTCGAAATCGGAAAGCAGCTTGGCATCATCGACTTTGCTTCTGCCGATTCTGTATCCGGCAGGGGATCGTACTATCTCGTCGGCGTCGGCGCCCTCCTAGAACAGGCCCTCGTCACGTACGCTCTCAGCTTCGCAACTCGTCAAGGTTGGACTCCTGTCTCGCCCCCGTCCCTAGTCTACTCTCACATCTCCGCCGCCTGCGGGTTTCAAACTCAGGACAGTAGCGGTGAGCAGCAGGTTTATAACATTGCTCAGGATGAGAAGGATAAGACAAAGGGTGTCCCAGAGATGAGTTTGACGAGGACAAGCGATATTACACTGGCTAGTATGAACGCAAACACAATAATCTCCGAGGAGGAGTTGCCGCTTCGAAGGGTGGCTGCTTCAAGATGTCACAGGCCTGACGCAGGGTTGGATTCAGAGGGACTGTATAGAGTACGTGAGTTCACCGAGGTCGAGCTTTTCGCCTGGACGAAGCCAGACAAGGAAGATGTGGAATTCTTCTTTGACGAAATAATCGATATCCAAACCGACATCCTCGGCGCCCTCGGCCTTACGTGCCGTGTTCTTAATATGCCAGTCCACAGCCTCAGCGCCAGAGAAGCCAGTAGAGTCTCCATTGAGACCTTCTTTCCCTCCCGCGCGGTAGGTGAAACACCGGATGAGGTCCACGACGCTACCTGGGGAGAAATTGCCTCTGTGAGTTTCTGCACGGATTACCTTAGTCGACGGCTGGCGACGAGGATGAGGATCGCGAAGGATGGGACGTTGGGATTTCCGTGGACGGTGAGTGCGACAGTATTGGATGTTCCTAGGGTTATTGCGGCGTTGTTGGAAATTGGGTGGGATGCTGATGAGGGGATTGTAAGGTTGCCGAAAGTGTTACATAAGTTTGTGGGTACAGATAGGATTGAGGGCCCCAAAGGAGACTGAGAGTGACGTGATGAAGCCCATGGGGGGCCTTGACTCGACACTAATCAACTCCATATCTCATTCTTCACTTTGGTGCACCATTGTAAGTCTTTGGCGCGTTGGCTGATTTTTACCGAGAGTGGGGACCAGCTTTTTCGGTAGGGATCATCGGTTTAGTGTAATGTAAAAACTTTCAGTGGTAGCCATCACGTAGCCTCCGTTCTTGCCATTCTCATGATTGACTAGGTTCTATGTTTTAATAATAAACTCTCAAACACACTCGTCAACCAATTCTTTTATCATCTCAATGAACCCGGGGGTCAAGAGTAATGACAAGTCAGTAGTAAGATCGATCCTCTTACCAACGTGTTACTGGCAAGCCTAATCGTGCCCCTCAGAGAGCGCAATGATGCTGAACTCAGCGCTCCCTTCCCCTGCGTTGATAAATCGGCGCACTCCAATGTCCAAGACCTTGCTGTCCAGCATGTCCTCTCCTTCACCCATAGGTCCATAGCACATCATCCCGCCAAAGCTTCCGTCCAGCCCCCAAAGATTCCCATCCTCCCCCTTCACAAAGGCCATAAAGTGATACCCGATAGGATCCTCGGCATTCGGTGCTGCTGTGTCGCCCCTGGCTGCAGCCTTGCTGTGCGCTTCCTCCAGCACAGTTGAGTTGTACAGCAGGTCCGCGTGCTGAGTGGGTAAGGGCAAGTTGAGAGCTTCGCCGAGGAGTCCTGCTAGTAGCGATGACGGCACCAGACGCTCGCGTAAGGAACCGTTGAGTAGGGCGTGGACGAGGGCTACCATGCCGCAGGCGTTGCCGATTGTCTGGGGAAACCAAAGGACCGGCTGGGGAGTGCCGTTGGTGGGATAGAGGTCATCGAAGCCCTCCATTGAGTAGGTCTTCCGGTTCAGAGGAGCTGGGGTTCTTTTGCCAGCGGAGACGTCTTCAGCCTCGACGGCGTGGTAGGCGTTAGAAGGCGTGATGAATATGAGGGCATGAGCTGGGCGCGGCACCATGGCCAGAAGTTCAGGTTCGTCGAGGGAGTAGACATCATGGAACGCCAGCTTGGGGTCCATGCCTAGGTCGTGGGCCAGATTGGTGAAGACCTGGGGGTTGTTCTCGAGCGGGACGAAGAACTTTCTGCCCTCGGGACTGTGATAGACTGCCATCTTGATTCTGGCTGGTGAGAGGTGCAGGTTGAGCGATGCGCTTAGTATAGGTAGTAGGAAATGAGGTGAATAAAAAGGCGACGCCTGAGGTTGAAATCCTGCAGGCAGCGCTTGAAATGGAGGTTCCGTCGTGTTTTTGATCACGGGAGTTGGAGATGCAAGGCATCCAGGCGTTGACGTAAGGCGGAGAGTGGTGTGCGTGGCACTTCTCTGATTGGCTGAGAGCTTATACCACCACCGAGAGCTTAGTCGGCATGTGTACAGTGAATCAGTCGGCAACTTGGCGTGACAGAGGATGTTCTGTTTGTTGTTACTGACTAGAGCTGAGGGTTATGCAATTGCGCTAACCAGGAGTATTCTACGGCGCATTTATTCATTTATTTATTAGTTCCTTAGACGTCCTGACGGCTGCATGTTTTGGACCGAGACTGAATTCCCGGCACGAATCTGATTTTATTAATCGGCAATATTCTAGATTCGAAATCCAGAATCTTCCTTTACATATGCTTCGCCGACAGTAGTCTGTGTCGGATCAGAACCGAACCGCCAATTCGAACGGATAGGCTTCAGTTTCGGTGAGGCAAACCCGAGCTGGACCAGGGATATCAATATCCAATCGCTCGATGGACTCTTTTTTACCTACTTAAAAGCTATGAATGAATCTGATCAAGGACATTCCATCACAATTTCGTAACATCTTTTATTCCCAATCATCGTCTCTACTCCCTCCCCCCTCGACTCGTTCAAAAATGGCCACCGCAATGGCTAAGTCTTACCTGGATCTGATAATTGACGTCGCCAAAGAGATCAATTCCAACAGCCCTGTGGCAGATATATGGCGTGCTCTCGATACAGCCGTCAGCATCATCTTTCCCAACAAGCTCTTCACCATCTCTGTCTACGATAAGGCCACTGCTACCATGTGTCGGCTCTACACCACGCGCAACGATGTCTAACCTCTCGGAGCACGGAAAAAGGTGACCCAGAGTGCGTGGTCGAAACACGTTCTTCAAGATGGCGAGCAATTCTACGGTCGGTCGATTGAGGAAATCAAGAAGTCCTTTTCTGAGTGGGAATTCCTGTCCACGATCGGCTGTGAGAGTGTATTGAACAGTCCTGTTCGGAGCAATGCGACTGGCGCCATAGTGGGAACCCTGAATATCTTGGGCGAGCCACACGCATTTGATGAGTCTCCGGTCGATTTGGCTGTTGTACTAGGTCAGCTGGTCTCAGGAGCTATCGAGGCTTGTAGAGAGGACATCTTATCGATGCCGTTTGAAGGGAAGATGGAAACCGTCTAGGCTCGATGGGGATGACTGCCGCCTATAAGGTTAAGTTTTAGGCTGCGAACACAGATAATGACTGACAACACGAAGACATGGTGACCATTGTTGCCGTTGTTCATCTACCTAATATCTACCAGCTACTCCAAACGTAATCCCCTTCATAAATCGTCTCCAAACCTCTTTTCTCAACGCATAATACTCAACCTTTGTTCGCGAAACCGCATCCCTGTTCTCCACCGCCCGACGGAACAAGTATGAGATACAGTCTCCCAGAGTTCCCCAACTCAAGCACTTGTAGACCTCCGGAGACGCTGGGCCGTTCTCCGCTGCGAGTTGGAGCAGCGTGCAGCTGACTTCATCAGCCATACCGAGAAGCTGTCCATACTGAACCTTTGTCAACGGCAATCCCGCCTCGGCTCGTTGCTGCTGCACATGACAAGCGTGGAGCGCACTCTGTTTGTTGTGCGTGGCAAGAAATAGCTCCACATTGGGAAAGCCGCTGGGTCCGAGATCTTCGTATCGACGCTGCAGCAGGCCCTCTGCCATCATGTTGTACGAGTCATCGGTCTGCTGTTTTGTATCGTGGATGAGACTCCGGGGCTCCGAGTTCATGTAAGCGCCTCGTACCAGCTTGACACCAATTGTGAAACCCTCATCATAGGCGCAGTGAAGGTGGCTGAGAAGGGTGGATGGCGTTGACTTCAGGTAGGCTTGGTATGTGTTGTAGACGATTGCTTGTTGTTGGTTATATCTGCGCATAAGGCTGAGCGCAATGTCGTCAATGGCAGGCTGCACGAATTGCTGCTCCGCGTCGATCAGGATGCCCGCCTTTCGCTCTATAGCTCTTTGGCAGACGGCATCAAGAGCATCCTGCATCTGTTTCGGGAGAGGGGTCTGGTCCTTTAACGCTCCCATCACTCCAACCCCAGCTCCAGTGAATCTAAATATTGTTAGAGTTGACGTGGAAAAGGGATGTCGGAGGAAGACTTACTTGAGCGCTAGGAAATCACCCTCTTCGAGCATGGAAGCGGTTTCTATCACACCTTGTCGCCAAGCTTCGATTCCTTCATCGAAAGCTGGCTCTTTTGCCGGGACACCCTCTTCTTTGAGTTGCTTGACTCCGACACCTACTTCCTGTGCCTCCGAAGCTTCAATGACGACTTCCCGAGCATATGTCAAGATGACCCCCTTGAAGCCCATACCCTTAATATTGCCGATGGTTTTCTTGACTTCGCGCACATCTTCACCAGCGCAAAAATGTTGATATATGGTGGACTTGAAAATGGCGTTGAGTATGGGGTTCTTGTCGACGCTGAGAAGAGGCGAGCGGGGCTTGGTGAAGAAAGACAATACCGCGAGAGAGGGCGTAAGGACAATATGGTTGCTGGATACTGTTGCAACGAGCAATGATCTTAGTAGCATTCCCGTTGGTAGGAGGGAATGTGGTGGAGGAGCACCAGCTGTATATGTCATTGTTGCAGCAAGGCGTCTTTGTGGGATTTTGTTGGCACCGAGAGGAGTAAGCCGTGGATATGCCTGCGTGCGTGAGATGCAAGCGAGTGTTGGACGCATTTTGCCAGTGCGAAGGTGTGCTATGCAGGATGTTACTGATGGACAAGGATTATGGTATCAGACGTCCCAAGTTTATGATTCCGAAAACAGTACCACGCTTTTGGGGCTTTAATTCCAGTCGCTTCGTGCATTCAAGAGTCTGACCTTGTGTCTACCCTGCAGATCGGTGCTCGGACCCGTCGGCGGTATCACTCCAATCGGCAACGTGTCATACGGCCCGTCGGCAGTTTGCCTAACCCGACGATGCCCCAATTTTCGGTATTAAAAATAACCGACAGATTTACTCCGAGTCTTGATCACGCTAGGAATGTGGCTACGCCTAAATTTACTGGCAGTCTATCGTAACGTGCGAAAGTAAGCGGCAACTTGGACCATATTGGAGCTTTTCCCCGGTATCGCATTGAACGAGAAGAGTAACAGCGGCGCTATCTATTAAACCCTGTCCTCGGAAGCTAGCCTATCTTCAATATCATACAGATTGTATATTTCCGTACACATGCTGTGCCCTGAATCTCCATAAGTCTATCAAAGGGAGCGCAAGACATGCCAATTGGAACTTTAATAATTGCTATCACATCCGATATTACAACACGAAAGAGATGATTGTGTTAAGTAGCTGGTATAGTGCCTAAACTGATTTGATAAGAGTGTTATTTTGAGTTGATAGACCCCACCGCTGATGCTCACATCACGCGCCTCACACGAAATGACTACTCTTGAAAATCTTGTGGAGGCAGCTCTCAGTCCAATAGCTCCTAGAGAATCTAAGCCATGTCCGGGAAGCCAAGTCTTGTGTTTGTTTCATCATGCTGTCTCTGCATAGAACTTGTAACTCAATTATCTTGGTACAAGTCACCTCCTGGGAAAACTATCTTGTATACATTAAAAATCATGCACTCCCTGATTCCACCAATGGTCTCACCAAGAGAGTCGCTTTCAGTTGCAGGTCACATGTTGGGCTTTTACACCTCATTAGAAGGGTATCCAACCTCGTGGGCCCCAATCAAATCCTCCTTCATACTCCTGATGCTTGTGAAGCGCGATAGGAGGTTAGTGCTGGTGGCTTTATCGTTGGTGCCAGAAGCCCGTCCGCCCCCGAAAGGCTGGTGGCCAACAACGGCGCCACTACTCTTACAGTTGACATAGAAGTTACCGGCCGACTGTCGAAGAGCCCTCTCGGCTTCAGCGATGGCGCTTCGGTCCCGGGCAAAGACGGCGCCGGTGAGTGCAAACTTGGTAGACTTGTCGATCAACTCCATTGTCTGCTTATACTCGGTATCGGGGTATACATAGACGGAGAGGATAGGACCAAAAAGTTCATTCTTCATGAGATCATGCGAAGGGTTCTTAGTCTGGAAGATAGTGGGCTGGATGAACCAACCCTTGGACTTGTCGGTAGAGCCGCCGGCGAGTAGCTCGACTTGCTTGTCTGCCTTCGCGTCCTGGATGACCTTACTAAGCTTCTCCCAGGACCGCTCGTGGATGACGGGGCCAATGAAATTCTTGAAGTCCTCGGGGGGTCCGACATGGAGCTTCTTCGTCTCTGCGACTAGCTGCTCCTTGAATTCGGGCCAGATAGATTCGGGAACATAGAGGCGCGATGTAGCAGAGCACTTCTGTCCTTGGTATTCAAAGGCTCCACGGATCGTGTTGACAACAGCATTTCTGATATCAGCGCTCTTATGGACAAGGTGAAAGTTCTTTCCGCCTGTCTCCCCAACGACACGAGGGTAGCTCTCATACAAACCGGACCGAATTCCATCACCGATCTTACCGTAGAGGTTACGGAATACATCTGTAGAACCTGTAAAGTGAAGAGCTCCAAACTTGGGGTGCTTGAGAACAGCGTCTGTGACCTTCTCGGCGTCACCGGGGAGGAACTGAATGACACCGTCTGGAAGACCGGCTTCCCCGAGGACCTTCTGGAGTATGTAGCCAGCATATATGGCGCTATCAGACGGCTTCCAGATCACAACGTTACCCATGATGGCTGGCGCAGCAGTCAGGTTGGCGCTAATGGCTGTGAAGTTGAAGGGGCTGATCGCATAAACGAAGCCTCCGAGGGGGCGGTACTCCATCTTGCTGTGAACGATTTATTAGAATTCCTACATTCTTGGAGTGATGACTAAGGTGCTAAACTCACTTCCAGACTCCAGCATCGTTCATTGTATTCTGCTGCTTGTACAACTCGGCAGCATAGTGAACGTTGAACCTGAGTTCACAGTTAGCCATTACTTCCTAATGGCATGCGCTGCCCACTAGGGTGATGAGTAGTACCTGTAGAAATCACAACTCTCGGCAGCTGAGTCGATCTCGGCCTGCCTGATGTTCTTTCCCTGCCCGAGCATAGTGGCGGCCATGATCTCGTACCGGTACTTTCCAGCAATTAACTCCGCTGCTCGGAGAAACACGGCCGCTCGGTTCTCAAACGAAGTGTTGGCCCAATCCTCTTTCACGGCCATCGCCTTCTCGATCGCTTCCGAAACCTGGGCAGGGGTCGCTGTAGCATATTCGGCGAGCGTAGTTGCATGGGCAGAGGGAATAGGTTGAGAGCCGGTGATTTCAGAAGCGACCTATAATGGAACGAATTGTAAGCCTCTTGCCTTGCAGCTCAGGGGGGTAGTAAGAAGAACATACCGTCTGACCACTAATTCTTAGCGGAACTTTGATGGGAAGACGTTGCTTCAGGCTTTCAAGAGCGTCCTGCAACTTTTGGCGCTCTGGGGAACCCTTTGCGTACGTGGGCTTGAAGCATGTCAGTATGATTGACCATCGCTAGCCGAATGAGACACAGGGCTATGTAGCGGTGCATACATTGGGTTCATTTCGAATCGGGGGGACCCTGAAAGTCCCTAGGCCGCGGGCAGTGAGCCGTAGAGGAGCTACCTGACAGCGAATAGCCGGGCGGACGTGGAGCACCATGTGTGAAGCCATTTTTGAGGATTGGAAAAGAAACCACTTCGACGGAAGAAACAGGGAAGGAAAATTAGAGAACAATCAATACTACTTAAAAAGTTGTGAATTAAGAATGGGTTCATTCCATGGAGACCCAGAAATCTTTCGCGAGTCCGCTATCGGTTACAGTCGGTATGGCGACAACTACCACGATGCTGCAGCACCGTACGCAGATCCAAGCAATCTAGGCCAGCAATCTCTCGAGGGGAATCATCGACCAGCAAATGAACATTGACTGTTCTCTCGGCTTACGTGCCCGAGATATGAAAATGCCGGGACTGAAGGCGTGTCCCTGTAAATAGCCGATCGGCTATGCGGCAAATATCCGACGCCGTGTTTTGTCAACATCCCGACCATGCCCCCGCAGTCTAACATTATTGAATCCGGCGAGGTTCCGGAATGATTTCGGCGTGTTGCCGATTTATTTGATGCAGTTTCGCTGTATGATCAGACACCACTCACCAGGTTTGAAACTGCAGACCAACATAGCCTTGTAAGCAACTCACACGTACGACAGCCATGGCAGACACGGTCAGAGATGTTATCGCGGGTGCAATGGGGGGCGTTGCGCAGGTTCTAATCGGTGAGTCTTTCAAGAACATACGGTAACAAACAAGAGACCTTCTCATGACGCATGCTTAGGGCAACCATTCGGTATGATGTCCCATATTCCATTAGTTCTCGTAACCGCATCTCACCCAAGATTGTAGACATCGTCAAGGTGCGACTTCAAGCATACGGTGGTAACGCATTAGATGTTACCCGAAAGATCTGGAGTGTAGAAGGACCGCGCTCTTTCTATAAGGTGAGATAGGACACTTGTTACCATGTCCTTGGCACACTTCAACTGACTGAACACTTTTCCAGGGCACTTTACCGCCACTTCTCGGAGTCGGTGCCTGCGTTAGATAGACCATCCCCCTAACTCGTAAGGACTAGTCATTGATGATTTCACAGGTCAGCATTCAATTTGGTGCCTTTCACTTCTTCACTCGACAGCTTGAGAACTTCAACAGCCGACAAGCTTCTGACCATCATGGCTCATTGTCTCTCGGCCAGGTTTACCTAGCTGGTGGTTTAGCCGGTGTGACTAACAGTATCATATCTGGACCTATTGAACACATCAGAATTCGTCTTCAGACACAACCTCATGGTGAGAAGAAGTTTTAATCCGGGGTATCCGACTGCGTGCGAAAGATCTGGCAACACCAGGGCATCTCTGGCATCTACCGCGGCCAGTCCGTCACCATTCTTCGCGAATTCCACGGCTACGGAGTCTGGTTCGCCGCATACGAGGGCCTCGTCCAGCACGTCGCAAGGACAGAGGGTAAGAAGAGAAGCGAGATTGAGAGCTGGAAGTTTGCTGTATGTGGAGGTCTTGCTGGCGAGCTTCTCTGGCTTCTGAGTCATCCTCTTGGTGTCATCAAGAGTAAGATGCAGAGTGATGGCTTTGGAAAGGATCAAAAGTACAAGACCATGCGAGGGGCTTTTCGACATACTTGGCGAACGGGCGGTATCTCTGGGTTGTTCGAGGGTATTGGTCCTGCGTTACTGCGAGCTATGCCAGTTTCTGCGGGAACGTTTGCGACGTGAGTCTATTTCGTATTCTTTTCTCTTGATAATCCAGGTGATTCAAAGCTGACTCGTCTTTAGTGTTGAGGTTGTGCGCAAAATGCTTTCGAGTGTAGATGGGATGCCGGAAACGCTAGAAATGTAAATTAGACTGTAATTATCATGCCCAGGCAAAGCTGGACGTCTATCAACCATAAGCTAGGCACATATCGCAGAAACCACTACCATATCTACATCAACCTAAAGTCCCAGTAGTCTGTTATCTATCAGTCCTCAAGCTGGAGATCTTGCCAATCTCTGCCCGGTCGACGTCATCCACACCTTTCAGTGGTAACGTCTGGTCTTGAAGCTAGACTAGATATCAGTACCTTCATGGCTCAGATCAACCTCAATACTTTGAGGCATCTTTAAATCCAGAGTGTTCGTTTTATTGCTCATCTAATAGCTTCTTCCAAAAAGCGTCCACTTCTGCGCCAACCTATCGCATTCTGGGTTCAAACACTTGCGTCCCTCTTCAATCTCGCCAGGTTGCTCATTCGGAATACAAAGACTCTTCATTCCCATCGACGCCGTTCCCTGGTTGCCCGGGTCATCCTCCTTGGTCGTCAACTGCTTGATGCGCTCTTCGCATTTACCGTCAAGACAGAATGGGATCAGGACCACATTCTTACTATCCAACGCAGGAATAACCTCATCCCAATTTTCAATGGCCTTGCGATGCTGGCTATATGCTTGGTTCGCCTTGTTGTACATATCCCTCTGAATCCGGTCGAGCAGCCTGGTCGCCTGTGGCACAATCTCGGCAACAGGCATCGTTCCCTTTACGTTGCTGTGCCTAACGGCATAGCTGACTACATGACCTTTCGCATCTTTAGGTCCAAACTCCATTCTCAAGGGGACGCCCTTCATCTCCCAGTCGTTGAACTTCCACGCTGGGGTGTATCCTTCGCGCGTGTCGACCTCAACGCGGAGGCCTGACTTCTTCAATGCCTTGCGCATCTTGTATAACTGGTCCAGAAGACGGTCCTTGTCTTCGGCCGAGGTTTTCTTGTTAATACCGACGGGAATCATCACGATCTGGGTCTGGGCTATGCGAGGTGGTTAAACCAACCCCTTGTTGTCGCCATGGATCATGACCATAACGCCGATGACTCGCGTCGAAAACGCCCACGAGTTCTGCCAAGCGTAGAGTCGTCCTGAACCGGCAGGGTCCTCAACAGAGATGTCAAACATCTTGCTGAAGTTCTGGCCCAGACAGTGCGAGGTAGCTCCCTGTATGCCCCGGCCGTTGGATGGTGTGTATCCTTCTAAGGTCATTGTGTAGTATCCCCCAGCGAATCGCTCATTCTCCGTCTTTCGACCGCGGACAACGGGCACCGCCAGCAGATCTTGATAGAGCTGTGCATATAGCTCCAATATCTCCATAACCTCGATTCCCGCCTGCTCTTCTATCAGATGAGCCGTATGACCTTCTTGCCAGAGGAATTCGCGGGTGCGCAGGAAGGGTGTCGTTTGCTTGGTTTCCCAACGCACAACCGAGTTCCACTGGTTCAGTCGCAGGGGAAGGTCTCGATGACTTCTGATCCATTTGCTGTAATACGGATACATGATTGCCTCGGAGGTTGGACGAATCGCTACAGGAACTTCTAGGCTCTTTTCGCCGCTGGGAAGTGTTAGCGTGGGCTCCTTGACAGACAGCATTTGTTGACTTGCGCTTTTGTTACCCATGCGAGTTCTGGCGCAAAGCCTTCAATGTGGTCCTTTTCCTTTGCCAGTGACTTGGCTGATAGAAAGAGAGGGAATGATGCTTCACCAATGTCCATTTCGTCGAGATGGTTCTGGAACCATTTGCGTAGCTCGCTCCAAATGAACATCGTAGGGGGGCGGAGAACAAAGAGCCCGGCAATTTCTGAGTAATACTCGACCATCCCGGCCTTGACAACCACTTCTTGATACCATTGTGGGAAGTCTTCTTCTTTCTTAGCAGTAATGCCGATTATTTCGGTAGACTTCTGGTTCAGGGTTAGAGGTAATTGGATTGACTGGCATTATTCGCACTCTTGTCGAAAAACCAAAGCAGAAAGTGATTGCTTCATACCATTGCGGCTTGTTCTATTGGCCGTATTGATTTTGGCACGTGGAATCAATTGTATCTGAGAGCATCAGAATCTTGTCAATAATCTTGCTAGTAAATAGAAAGAAAAATCCACGTCGTAGTCCTTCGATACGTCGGTAATTTTTGTCGGCACGTCGCTTCTGCCGACGGGTGTAAAGCTACCCTGAACAGCCCGGTATCTTTCCGGCCTTAGGTAGCGCTGTGTCACTACCGTTACCGTTAGAGCAATCGGATTGCTAACCGTCGGCAAGCCAAGTCGACTAGCCTATCCGTTCCCGGTTCTCGGGTGTTAACCGATGATCCTCAGCAAGGGCGCGCAATGTGTCTTGCCAATACGAACGAGTCACCAGCATCAACAGCGCGTTTCCCAGATCCAGTCGGCCCTTGCAATGGTAGAGTATTAATTCATTCAACAAGCTCTTCCAGAGATCCTTCGCCTACTATCCTAACACAAACCCAGCTAGAGCTACAAACAGCAACAGTGCAATGACGGGAATCACAGAGCCACCGCAAACACAGGGCAGCTTTTTCAGAAGCGCACAATACAGCCCTCCGGATGCCATTTTCGCTCTGACCGAAGCGTACCACAAAGACACCTCGCCAAACAAGGTCAACTTGGGCCAGGGGGCGTACCGAGATGAACACGGGTTGCCCCAGGTTCTGCCCTGTGTGGAAGGGGCTCTTGATGCTTTAGATGAGAAGGGCTTAGATCACGAATATCTCCCCATCTTGGGGTTGGCTGGCTTTCGAGAACGCGTTGCTGAGCTAGTCATCGGCAAGGACGCTTACAAGTCCAAGACAGACCGGGTAAATGACATACCCATCAACAATCCTCATTTCTTGCTTCTTTCTAACTATCACCCAGGTGGCGAGCTGCCAAACACTCTCTGGAACTGGCGCGCTTCATGTGCTCGGCAAGCTGATTGCCCACTGTCGCTCATTAAAGCCAAAGATCTTGATACCCCAGCCAACATGGTCCAATCACACGCATATCTTTGCATCGCTAGGATTTGAGTGTATTTCGTTTCAGTACTACAACCCAGACACCAAGTCATTAGACTTTGAGGCCTATATGACAGCGCTGAATGAGGCAGAAGCTGGTACCGTCATCATTTTACATGCCTGCGCTCACAACCCTACTGGCTGTGATCCTTCACAGGAGCAATGGCGCCAGATCGGTCGAGCGGTCAAAGAGCGAAAACTGTTTCCTGTTTTCGACGCAGCATATCTCGGGTTCAATTCTGGCTCGTATGACCGAGATGCATTTTCTATAAGGCACTTTGTAAACGACCTCGAACTAGAAGCAGCCATTTGCGTTTCCTTCGCGAAGAATATGGGACTTTATGGTACGTCATCCCAGCTTCATCCTCATTTATGCTTCTAAGTACGCTAGGTGAACGTGTCGGATGCCTTCTTCTTCATACATCAACGACTGAGGCGGCTACCAACTCGACTTCCGAGCTAGAGCGAATACAACGAGGTGAAATCTCGAACCCGCCGGCTTACAGTGCTAAGATCGTCGAAACTTTGCTGAGCAATGCAATACTCACCGAAACCTGGCATCAAGACATGGTCAACATGAGCGACCGAATCACATCTATGAGGAACGCCTTATACAACAATCTGCTTGATCATGGTAAGAAGCACGTTGGGCAGTCAAATAAACTCATACTGACATGACGTGCTGCAGCAACCCCAGGTCTCTGGAAGCATCTAGTTCGGCAATCAGGAATGTTTGGCTTCCTTGGTCTCTCCGCTAATGTTGTCAAAGAGTTGAGAGGTATGAGAACCTCCATCACATTCAGTTAGATACCCACTGACCTGGCGAAAGAAACTTACCATATCTACATGGCTGACAACTCCAGAATTTCTCTGGCTGTTCTTAATGAGAGCAATGTTCCGTATGTAGCTGCTTCCATTGCTGCATGTGTTCGACGGGAGGCACAGTACTGACAACACCCAATGATGTTATGTTGGCGATAAACCCGATCATTACAAACAAATGTATCTTCTATGGCGCAAAATCAAATCTTTTCCACTGTCAAGGGATCGGATACAAATAAGAGGATTGTAGCAGAATAGCAGGCAGCTTGATAAAACGATCAGAAACGAAAGGACAAAGATCTGCTTTGTTAAGATTGAAGAGTACTGGCTGTGCGTGTAACAATTTCAGCCCGTTCATGGTCATCTTATGCATTATAAGTGTCTACCAACCACATGTTCATCGTTGCTTTTGCTAATCCCATCCTAAAACTTGAGGGCTAGACGGCTTAGCTGCGCCCTGTTCACACCTCACTGATCATGACCCTATTCGACTTCTAGTCAAGAGGAATACCCTGCAAAGTCCAGAACGTCTAATCCAGTGAGGCCCATGAGAAAGTTTTGGTCGTCATGATAAAGTGTCGAGAGATGGTCGCTTCCCGCTATCTCCAAACCTGACGCTCCGATGGGCAGCGCTATCGATGGTCTCGCCGCAGACGAAGCCTCAACCCCTGTGTGTGCCTCCTCACTCCAGGTCTCGCCAAGGCTTAGCGACACTGGCCATATCGACGGGGTTCCTCTTACTGGTATGTTCCCAGAAGTCGTCTCCATTGCCGGCACCGAGTCTCCTTGACTCTGTGCCGCAAGCCATTCTGCCCAGTGGTTATATGCTGATGGCGATGTTGCCTCTTCTCTTTCTTGTGTATCTCTGAAAGTGCCTGACGCGCGCAGTTTTCGAGCTGAGTCTTCAGATATGGACTGCAGTGTTCCTACGAACTTGACACCTATTGCGGCTGCTGGGTTCCCATCTGCCATCTGCCGTAGACACTGGAGACCAAAGCTTACTCTGGCATCGTGAGTAGAGTCTCGTTGTACGATGCCTGCGATGAGAGTAATTATAGTTGCAATACTGCAACCCTGGAAGTCGGTAAAAGAGAACCGAGCCGAGTTTCCAGATTGAACCAATTTCTCGAATAACTGCAGTAGTCTTTTAGCTGCTCTAGTGCAGGAAGCAGCCAGATTCTCGGTAGTCTGGTCAATTGGACGGGGTCGAGATCCTCGGCTCAGGTGACGTTGAAGATTGGCTCTTACTCTCATGATTAAAGATGCCTTGCCGATCACGATCCAAGCATAGTAATAATTGAGGTAGAGATGGAAAATGGCTCGGTATCTCGAATCGCGTGGATCTGTATCCTCCAAGTCGAATTCTTCCGGTAAAGACCTTTTCCAGTTTCTTAGCTCAGCCTGAATTTTGTTTGAATCAGCCGGTGCTGAGGAATGTGTAATCCAGCTACTGATCCAGGTTAGCTGTGAATGTGTTTATTGAGGCCACTTACGTTGAGTCTGAGTAGCCATCGAGGATCAGCATTAGGCGCGCATAGGCTATCTGGAGCTCAAGATTTTCGAATTTCTGGTCCATGTCGAGAGCAGGCATCGGGGAAGGCAAGGGTATATCGATGATGGCTGCGGGGACAGATGGGGGACGATTCAGCTTCAAAGTTGTGCAGCTGTACAGTCATTAGACAATAGTGTCATTTGTATTCACATCCTCTGGTTTTACTGACCGCTCGAGGGAGTATATTGACCACCAAAGTCGGCACCGAATCTCTTTTTCCCGGTCATCAACCGTCTGATCATCTGGACTCTGATGCAGATCAAAAGCCAATGCCTTTCGCAAGGCCATGCCCATGTACACATAGGATGAACCAGCAGCATTTAGAGGCATCAGATATACCCCAAGAAGAAAGCATGCCTGAATGGCTTTTAAGTCAGTCCTTTCGATCACATCGGGCATCAAAAGTTTAGCTTGTTTGAAAAAGACCCGGCCAAGATCACTGTCATCCCCATTAGGCAATGGAGAGTCGATCCGCCTCTCGAGGGGTGTCCAATTACTTCCCAGAGCGAACAACCCAAGAGCTAGGCAGATAAAGCTTGGATCGGTTCGAAGTGGTGACGCGCTGTTGGTGTAGAACTGGGCAATCTCATCCATAATTTGAGCTTGGTCGAAGTAAAAGAAAATATCGACACCATGTCTGATACACACGGACACTAAAAAGTCGGCCACGGGTCGTGGGGGGAAAGAATCAACCACGGACTTCAGGCGTGCATAGTCGCTATCCGAGAGGCGGTTGTTGTGAGCGGTTTGCTGGAGATGTCAGCAAGTGGTTAGACAACCGAATACTTTTACAAACCGCTTGAGTAACGACGACTTCTTGGTCTTCAGGACGGGGTACAGAGTCTACGAAGAAAGCTTGCTTCAACCTGGAAAGAAAACGAGGCCAAAGTATACTCTCAGTTGGGTCTGGATGGATGAGCGAGGATTGCCTGCATAGAGGGGAATGCAACATACGATTATCGATAGTAATGTTTTCCTCGGATCCTTCCAAGACTTGACTCTGACATACAACGGGTCGAGGTGTTGGAGTCTCGCCGTCCGATGAAGGAAGCTTCTCCCTGCATTACGTCGATAAGCCTTGGACCAAGGCGATGATGACAGGAAGAAGATACATACTTTTCGAAGTGGCAGCTGAGGTTGCTGGCCTGACATCTCTGACATAAGCCCGGACGTGTTTCGATACATTTGCTCTTCCTTGCTTTACAGCGATCGCATCTAGGATGAAGGTCAGAGAGCACTCTCTCGTGAATCGTTGAGCTCGTGGTGGGAAGCGCCTACGCTCTGGCTGCACGCTTCCGGCTGGAGTGTGCAACGCGCCGGCGCCGGCGGTCGTGATTGTGGGATTGTCGGTCCATATGGTACTAGCAGACCCCGAGAAGTCAGTGTGATTATCTACTGACGATACAGCTTTTGGTGGAGCATGGAGTTGGTTTGGATGATGGCTGAAGTTGACTAAGCAACAGACTTTCGGATAAATAATATCCGTGTTCCCGATACGGTGACCTCACGGTGGCCCAAGTCTACTTGTCGCAGTCTACTTTTTCAATTACTGTCAAGCAAGAACAACAGTACCAAAGACCTTTATATTCTGTTCAACAATTCATTATATAACCCTCGATAAATATGACGCCATTCTCTGTTCAATAAACATCCAGAGCCAAAGGTTGGCAGAACCCGCACACATCTCACGATGGTAGCTGGCATGATGTCTGCTCGGATGCGAGACAATCTTTCCCTCAGTGTAGCGCCGCCGTTTCTATTGTAGTAGTCCAAGCCGAGTAGATGGACAGGTGTGGATACAAATTGCGACAGAATTGGCACCGTCGCCTGAGTGGCCATGATTTTCCCATGGCGGCTGGCAAACACCGAGTCGGGAACAGCTGAAGCAAGCAGCGTAGGCAGTGTGAATGTGCCAAACATTGTTGCGCTTTCCTGAATCAAGAAAGCCGTCATCGAAGCTCTCGAGATTCCTTGAACGAGCTGCCGTACTTTTGCGCCCTTTGTACTCTGAGAACTGTATATCTGCGCCAGCTTGAGGTCCTTCCAGATACCAAGGGGAACACTGACCAGTGAGATGGGGACAAATGACAAACTACTCATGCTTGTGCTATTGAGTGTGGAAGCAACTGTTTCGGTAGCATTCGCGGTTCCAAATGTCGCCGCATACAGAACCCAAACTATTCCAAAAGGCCGACTAAATATAAAGGATACCGGCTTCTTGAAACAATGTCTCGAGTGGCGCCTGAAGCCTTCGATTATAGGTTGGTTGAAGGATGAGTTTTCAACGAGGGCCCTGACCAAGAGTCACTTAGGATTCTCCTGATCCTAAGAGTAGAGGACTTACCTGTCTAGCAGAACCACAGCAGGTGTTACAAATGCTGAGGAAACCATGGCAGCTACTACATCACCCACAATATCGCGTCCAAGGATAACAGCACTATGGCTCCCGGAATTGCTAGGGTCGCTTTCAGAACTCGTGGGCAACATGACGCTCTCCCACCACGTTATGAAGTTGTCCTCCCAAAGCACTTCTGTTGGTTACGTAGTTGTCTGAGTTCAGAGCAATCGGAGGCTTTTGGCGGTGATCATGATATCTATCACTCACAGCGGAGCTGAATACAAACAATATCTGAGGATTGTGGTTCTGGGGAACTCGGCTTGTGAGACCAGTGAACTAGCGATAAGTCTTGTCCATGAATCCGTGACGCGCGATATTTCGGACTGGGTCCTACAAACAGAGCCGCACGCTGCCGAAACATCACTTCGGGTAGACTGCCTGTCGGCGTGCTCAGCCGCAACGTGTCGGACACGAGCCGAATTATTAACTTAAAGGCTCGGACAATGCCGAAGAATCAGTCACAGGGATGTACCCGAATAATTCTAGGCCCTTCGCGAACATAAGGTGGTAAAGTAGTCCTGCTTCGGCCACGACGGTTGTGGACGATATTCTCAAAAATGTGACTCTCATCCGCTCTTCGATTCAGAACGTTCAGCCGTAGATCCGTCATAAATATCACTCATAGTTGGAAAGCTGCTCTTTAACAACACAGGCCATTTGAGTCGTACATCTTTGCACGTCGCAAGGTGTAGCTTGAGACATCTATCTGGTTCCTCGATTCAAATCTGCATTTGGCAAGTCTAGACAAGTTTGATTGGGTTATTTATGTAAGATTTTTCTTGAAATAAAAGAATGATGAGAAATGCGTCGACATGTAACCTGAACCCAGCCACTATTCCCTGGGTCTCATCCCACTAAGCCAACAGTATGCGATTTCTAGCTTGAGACAGCGCACGAATAGCAAACCTATAGTGTCGCCAATTCCGTAAGGGACTTTTCCATTTTGACAAGTGATTCCAGCGCAGTAATGTCTCCTTCGCTCAACTTGCTCACGTCCACATTTGGCAGTGGGCTTCTAACTCTTCCATTGCCATAACCGAACCACTTCTCACAAGCTGTCTTCACTCCAGAGATGCCAAACTTGAGAAGCGCCCAATCAGCCTTAGACAACTCAGCCTGTATGCTCTTTGCCTTCTCAAGGTCGCCGACAGTATAAAGCCGAATGACCTCGCCATGCACTCTGGGAACCACGTTTGCCAAGGCTGAGATGACGCCGTGGGAGCCGGCCACGAGCCCCGGCAGCAAGAAGTCGGCTTTTCCAGCAAAGGCAGCGAATCTTGATCGTTCCACCGACGCAGAGATACGCTGCAGCTTGCCCACGTTGCCGCATGTAAGCTTGACACCCACGATGTTAGATGACTCATTGGCTAGCTCGAGAATAAGATCCGAGTCAACATCGATGCCACTGGTGACTCCGGGAAAGTTGTATATAAGTACGGGAAGTGGAGATTTAGAAGCGACCTGGAAGGACGTTAGCGTGTGTAATACTATTGAGTGGGGGGGCTACTCGTACGCCGATATAGAAGGCTTTGATGACGTGCTTGTTCATGGCCGCGCTCCAGTAACTCGGAGGCAGCACGAGAGCAAAGTCAGCACCCGCGTCGGAAGCAGCTTGGATGTGACGTGTCGTCTTTAGAACGCTGTTTGCGCTGCATCCCGCGATGATCACAGCATCGCTCTTCAACTTGGACACCAAGCCACGAATATGTCGGATAACTTGAGCTCGTTCATCAGACAACAGGTGGGTAGCTTCTCCGTTGCTGCCATGGACAACAAGTCCCTGCACTCCAGCCTGAAGCAGTCTGCTAACGTGCTGTGTTATGGCGTCGTAATTGATACTCTCATCGTCGTTGAAGAACGTAACAACGGGGGTGTACACTCCAAAGGGTGGAGTTATTGTTGCAGAGCCCATGGTGGTTTTACGAGTGTGTTGTTTTCGTTTTATCAGCATGTAAAAGGCTACATCACGGCATTGAAGCGATATTTAACTTTAATACGTTTTGTCACCAACATATTCGAAGGGGGCGGCTATCTGCCATCGTCGGCATTTTAGCCGGGTCGGGATCTTGACATGCCGCTTCGGACCCACTCGGCTACGGCCTAAGTCCTAGTAGAGATTATGTAGTAGATATTCCGTACTCGCTCGACATATCTCGTATGCCTATACTATACAGTGGCGACTTGAGCAGCCGAAACCACTGCGAAGTCGGACCTGTCATTTGCAGAAGTCATGGTGGAGGACTTGCGTCCAAGGCAGCCGTGTGGTTTCTGGACTGTGGGGATCTCGTGTCAGAGTCAGACAGATAGGTAAGTTAAATGGTTTTGTATTCGTACATCTATAGATTAAATAATAAGTTGTTCGTGAATAAAACATAAATGTACTTATTTCCTAGAGTTGGGTTATAATAACTAAAATAAACCCTCTTTATAAATACTTAAATTAATAGATATTCTGTCACTGTTTATATACTGTTTTACTAGACATTTTGTCATCCTTATTTCATGCAATCTCTGCCTCAATCAGCATCTCATACTGTTGAGGATCCGGCCAAAACTTGACAATCTTCAACCCAGCCCCAGTCAGCAACTCCTCCCACTGACTCTTGGCTCGCTCAGACGCGGAAAGAAGAGACATCATCTGAACATCCATGGTGGTCTGACTAATACTAGCTCCAGTTGGTGGCAACACAATATCGTAGACGAAGAGCTTAGAGTAGCCCTTCGTCATGGCATCTTTGGTGTTCTGTAGAAGCTGAGTTGCTTGGGCGTCGGGCCAGTCGTGAAGAACAGCGTGCATAAAGTATGCCCGGGCTCCTAGCTTTGATCAGCACTTGAACTTCCATCTAATTAGAATAGACACTTACCCTTTACGGGCTGAGGCTTGAAGAAATCATGAGCCATAGCTGTGATCTTCTCATCAACATCCGCCCGCTCAATAATCTCCGGTAGATCCTGCAACACCAAAGCCCCCTTTGGCACATCCGGTCTGGCCTTGAGAACATGTGAGATATCAATACCAGTATTGCCTCCATGTGACCTGTAAAAGCTTCATAGCACTCTGGACTCTTCTGAAGACGACCGAAGAAGTTGAGGCCGTCGGGATCGCTACCAGCATAATTGTTATCCTCTGCTGCCGTGGGGACTTTGTAGCCTATTTTGGCGAGGTATTTGGGGAGATTCTGGCCTGCTGAGATGTACTGGTAGGTTCTAGATTTTATTAGTTGCCGTTAGTTGCCTTGTTAGCTCTATGGCTGGGAGACTTACGCTGCTTCGAGCGACGCTCGGACTTTGGTACTTTCATCACCAATGGCATACGAGAACGGCGTAGGCTTGAAGGTATCCACGTCTGTCTCCTCAACCACATAAAACGCAGCCAAGAGACGGAGCAGACGTCCTAAATAAAGGTAAGCTTGAACTAACATGGCAGGAATATGATAGCTCACTCAACAAGTTTGGCTCGACATCCCTCCCAGTCAACTTGACCAACTCATCAATCGTCTTCTCCCCTCCACCTTCTTTAGTCCAAGCCTTCCAGATTCCTAAGTCAATCGCGGTCTGCAGCGCTGCAAAAACAGCAGGATGCTCGAAACAAAAACCCCATGCTCGTTCATATGGCGTTTCGACTCTTGCTAGTAAACGACGCGCAGCTGCACGGACACGAAGGCGCTCGACTTCATCGCCTCCAAATTGACTAGAATTTACATCATCGAGGGCGGCGATGATGTCGTTTGATGAAGAACCAACTAAGCCCATTGTGAGAAGTCAGATACACGAGTGTAAGCGTGTTTTGGAATGGAGTGAAAAAGAGAAAAAGTCAGTGTGATGTGATGGAAGATGAGGTAGACCGCTTGTATAAATAAGTATATGATTCACGATGAGGTGTCTTCACTTAGACTAGTGATTCAGTTGATGTGGGAGAACCCAGCAGCCGCTTACTGGGTTGAGAAGTTGGCGTGGAGGGGCGTCCCTTTGAGCGCTATCTCGTCGTAAATTAGTCCAATACTGGCTTTAGTATAAGTTAGCTTGCACTATTCGTAGATAGCAGACCTATTGGTACATACGAACGGCACGTGTTATCTTGGTTTGATCAGGACTAAAGGGCTACCCCTCCGCCCTCAAGGGATACAGGGAGTCTGTATGTCACAGATTATCTGCAGTTATCGACTGCGAAATGGTTCAAGAGAAAGTGAACTCTGGACTAATAAGTGCTGTCGTTACAGTATTCATAGCATTGCCATACTATTCTCTTCGTGATAATGCACTACATATCGCTAGGATGATTCATATCAGGCGTCAACACCGTCCGTGCTGCCACTCTACAAGCATGAGTATGAGATGCTCCTCATAATAGTATGTTAATCGATGGTAAGCGGGCTACTGCCCCATCCTCTGCTGGCGCTCTCTGCAACAGGGTCGCTTAGCAAGATCCGGTCGCTTCATGGACATCTACAGCATGCACGCCAATAATCGTTGATCAATCCTTTTGCCCCGTTGAGTTAACGACGGTTGATCCGTGATGGCCCGGAGAAATGGCGCGGTTCATACATGAAACGTTGAGCCGCATTCATCATATCCGTCGTTCTATAGTGGTGCATTATTAACAGTTGAGGCTCGTGGCTGAGAGCTTAAACCTTGAGCGCTTTATTCAACACAGTCTCCGTCGTTGTAAATAGTATTGTTAGTCTAAAAGTTTTATCTATATACCTAGGTTATGGGTCTATGACTTTGCAGTCTTTGGATCAGTAGATCAATGTATATAGTAGTCGGAGGAAGAGAGACCTGTAGATCTTATCGGAGAACGGCTAACCTCTTTCATGGTCACAGTTAGCGCAGTGGGGTACCGCGGATCAATACTGACCCGTGAAACTGGAACCATCTGCCGGACCCGTTGCCAACCATGGAGTTTGCGTTCACAGCCCATGACCCGTCCGTCTATACAGGAACCTGCAACAAATCACCTCCCCCGTCAAACTCCGCCCTTGTACGGCATGTCGCACACGCCCAGCAGCAACACCTCTACACCGCCACAAGCCGTCCAAGAACGGGGTTCTCTTCGCACGCTAGAGAAGGGCAAAAGTCAATTCATCGGCAGCTCCAGCGGCATCTACTTTGTAAACACAGTCCGACGAGCCTTCATAAACGCCAACTCGCGACTGTCGTCTCGTCTTCTCGATACGACGCACCCGACTCCTGAGGAATGCATCGTTGCTGACGGCGAGGATGAGCAGCAAAGACCCGATACGGATGCCTCTCTGCTGCCCTCTTATTTTCGTTATGGCCCTGGAATACCTGCTGGACTTGGCAGACCGCCGCCGCCGAACGTTGCAAAACAGCTGTTCATGACGTATTTCCAGACTTGGCATCGCTTCTTCCCGTTTTTGCACGGTCCGACTGTACTCAAAAACATGGAGGATCTGTACAGTTCTTTTGACCAGTACGGGACAGCATCAGAGTCAATCACTCCCAAGGCCCCAATCACATTGGCAAAAGCGATTATTCTACAGTGTATATTCAAACTGGCAGGCTTGCATAACAGCAGCCAACTGCCAGTCGCATCTGAGATCCAAAAGCCCACCGATCTTCTCCCCTATCTTCCGGGCCTTGCAGTCAAAGGGGACCTTCTTTCTATCCAAGCGCTCTTTGCCGCTGGCCTGCTCCTGGTAGCTCGCATGGAGCTCCGTGCAGCTGCAGTTGTCAGTGGGCTTCTATCCCGTGCTGTCTTTCTAGCGGGGCTTCATCGGTGTCCTTGTCGCTACGGAAAGCTCACGGCGGATGAATGTGATATTAGAAAAAGGCTGTTCTGGTGTATCTATGTCTTTGATCGTTATCTCTCCCAGGCTCTTGGCCACCCGTTGGGAATTCAAGACTCTGATGTAGATGTCTGTCCTCTGAGTGGACCTGAGCTCCACCACCCTCTGCACCATCCGACTGTCCCTTCAAGGCATAACGGCGTGCCTTTGTCATTTTCTGGGCTGTCAGCGAACCTATCCAGCAGCCTGTATGGAGATGCCACCATCACGGCGCGACAAAGTGAAACAGCTCTCGGCACGGCACCAAGCGAGGATGAATCTAGTCAGAAGAATAATCGCCATTCCAGTTTATCGTTTCAGGTCCAATACTCGCGTCTGCTTGGTCGCGCCCTAGAACTCTTCCACAAATCTCTTCACATCCGATCCATCGACAGCGGTTCAATTCTCTCACTTCAAACAGATATAAACGCACTGTGGAATGCACTACCTTCATCTCTGCAAGAATTCGATCCCTCCTCTTCTGATACTACTGACATAAGCCAAGTTCAAGTTTTCAATGAATCGGCGCACTTTATCCTGCTTCACAGCCAATTAGTCCTCCTAATCCATCGTCCCAGGCTGTCTTTGGAGCCATCCACACCAGAGTTTCAATCTGCAATCCAAATCTGCATCAATGAAGCGCGACAGATTATCAAGATTATAAGCAAGCAACACAATGCAGGGTATGCGCTCTTCTGGCCGGGCTATCTCTCTGTTACCTGGATGGCTGGAATCGTTCTGGCTTTTGCATGCCAATTACGACTCTACTCGGCGGAAAAAGGCAAAAGGTGAGAGAGAACTGCGAGATATCTTGGTCCTTTGTACAATGAACTGCTCCTCTTTTTACGTGGACTGCCCCATAGCAACTTGACCTATATAGCGCGACCAAAGTTTGGACGTCTCCACTAACGAATTGAAGGGAGATTGGTATGTGCCTTGAGGCCTTACTTCATATGTCCGAGCGATGGAAACTTGCGAAGAATTGTCACGCTGTTCTCTCGGACCTTGCAGAGGCTTTCCAGGAGATGGAGCATACTGCGAAGAGATCGGCGTTTGATATCTCAGACTCTACCTTCCACTCTGTAGATTCAGGTAGGGGCTCGGTATCTCCTACTATGAACTGTCAAAGGGATTCTGGAAAAAGAGCAAGGCTAGATACAGAATCCATCATCAATACGTCAATGGACGAGCCACTGGGCAACAGAGTTGAGCCCCTTGATGCTACGGGTCCGACAATTGAAGACGACTTCCAATATTATGCTGATCCAGGCAGCTTAAGGAACTGGGAGAGCGGGATGCCTGACCTACTGGCTGGCATTACATGGGAATCATTGCTGGGAGGTATCGATCAGGATGATCCCACCTGGGATAATGCATATTTCTGATCAATCCAAGGCAAATGATACTCAGAAGAAGACAGACAAAGCTCTTCTCAGTTGACTGCATAAATTGTCAGGGTTTTATATAATTATCACTCTTTCTGCATATGTGCTATTGGTCCATCTGCTTGGTGGTCCATCGGTAAAACCTTTAGCCGTCGCATCAGACTCATAAAGTTTAATGGCTCATTCCATTCGCCACTCCATAAACCCGGCCATTTTTTCTTTTCTTATCCACTTGTCAAGGTATTAATTTCTACCGACGATCCAGTCGCAAGACCAGTTACTGCTGTCTTTGTTTCTGGTGGATTAGCTAACAGTCGGCAACATCATATAGCAACGATGCCGCCAGCACGAGGCCGCGCAGCATGTAATAGTTGCCGATCTCGGAAGCAAAAGGTAAGATAAAGCCACAAAGAGGAAATAGTTCACGATGAAAGTCTGAGTTGCTAATCGAATCTACCACTGTGCAGTGTGATGGTATCAGGTATGCCAATAAACTGCAACATCAAAATAATCGAGTACTCATGTTCGAAGGCCAGCATGTTCAAGATGCCGAAGCTTTGGTTCTCTGTGTACTTGGCCAACAGTCCTAAAGCGGTAGGTATTGTGAGCACACGTCATGGAATAGCGAATATACTTATGACATCTAGAGGTCCGCCCAAGGGGTATACGAAAGCTTTAGAAGCGCGGCTTAGGGAGACTGAACTGGTTCTGATACGGCTCCTACATGCAACAAATGACGAGGGTTTGTTAGCTCGTGCCTTTCATGAGGACAACCAAATGCTAGCTCATAAGCGGTTTGGCGAGCGAATCGCCGAGCTCAAGACATCAGGCATAGGCGAACATAGAATGCTAGCCCTTATGGACCATTGGGAGCGCTTTCCCTTACGGAAAGCCAATGACGTTAGGCTGTGGGTTGAGGAAGCCAGTAAGAACTCCGTGATGCAAGACAGGTGTGAGATTCAATCGAACGAGGAGATGCGGGGACTTTCTCGAGCGGAGAGCCCTTCCGGGAATGTCTATTATCAGCAAGAAGCCGAGGTTCAGAGGCCCGCTGGTGCTAGGGATGATATCACGGTCGAAAATCCTTGCCATGACCATGCAGTGGATCAAGGCTCAATAGCCCAACCACCTCCGGAGAGTGAATCGGTAGACACTATACAACCTCCTAAGCCAGCACGTGAGACCAATGAAGTGCAAGATATCACTGCATCTTCTAGGATCGAACTACCGACAGGCTTCAAAGATCAGTTTCTGTGGTAGCGTAGAGAATACCATATTTTCAGTAAATTGATTAAGTGTCTTTTCAAAACTAATCTTGATCATTTCGCAATTTTGTGCATACGTCACCATTAGACGAGCATCCGAACATGGAACGATTCAAAAAGCGTACTTATTTTCCAGCTACAAATGATAAACCCGTTTGGATGTTCACCCTCAGCTCCTCAACAGCCTTTCCAAGGAGAATCCTCTCGCTGTCTGACCAGTTCCCGATTGGGAGTAAGCCTTCTGCTCCTCGCTGTCCCAGCTTCACTTTAACGGAAAAGAAGTCAACCCCAAGCTCGGTCGAGATCTCCTTTCCTCCACTAATCCCCGGCAGGTAAACATAAGCCTCTTCCACAACTGGAGTTCCAGACCTCGCGGTCAGAAGGGCCTTGACAAATCTAAAACCCGCATAAGCCATGCAAGTCGTGGCGCTGCCGGCTCCTTGCTTGCTCTTCACGATTTCATCGCCTCCAAATTGTACACCTTTTGTGACTCGTTAGCTACCTCCTTTCCGGTCGAGCTTGAAAAGAAAGAGAGAAACCTACGGTTTATGACATTAGTGAGTTCGGCGCCGAGGTCAATGGGCGGTTGGGCTTGGCTGTAGAGAGGAAGAATGGTAGCACCGCTGTGGCCACCAATAACAGGGACTTTGATACTGGTAGGATCGGCGTCGCCGCCAAGAGCGTGTGCAGCAAACGTCGACGCGCGCACAGCATCTAAAGTAGTCACGCCGAAAAGACGGGTGGGATCAAAGACCCCAGCTGCACGCAAAGTCTCGGCCGCAACGGGAATTGTCGAGTTTACCGGATTGGTGACAATACATGAGATTCCTTCAGGGCAGGTCTTTGCAACCTGGGTAAAGATGTCTCTAATGATCGAAGCGTTGGTCTAAAGAAGTCTGTGAGTAGGTTACTGGTTACACATGACCTATAGTTCTCACATTGAAGAGGTCTAAGATGGTGATTAGTGGCAAGCTCCAGTGACATGACTTGCGATGAGTGACTTACCATCTCGAGTCATTCCTGGTTTCCTAGCGATCCCAGCAGTGACAACGATAATATCGGCTCCGCTGAGTGCTTTGACCAAACCATCATTAGAAGGCAAATAGCCAGAAACAGTTGCTTTGGTGTCTATGTGGTTGAGATCCGTAGCGATTCCAGGCGTATGAACAATATCGTAGAGGGCGATATCTGTAAAAAGATTGCTCTATTCTCGCTATTAGCATCTGGGGTACATGTGGGTGCAGACTGCTTACAGCTTTGCAGAGGAGACTAAGGGGGGTCCCAATCTGACCGGCAGCACCGAGAAGAGCGATCTTTGTCATGGCGTTTGGGTTTTACTGACTGAGGGAGTGTTTTGAACAAGTATTTGATCATATGGCCATGAGCATATCTTCACTTAATCCGGAAGATGATGGCATGACTTTATATCTAGGACTTTGCGATGATGCGAGTCAAGACTTGGTTTGGTTGAAACGTACGACGGCAAAGCTTTATGCCGATTACCATCGGGCTTTTGTTCGGCTGATCTATCGTCCGACATTCGTGGATTGGACGGTCACACTTACATTGGCGATCTTTTCTTCAGCGGACTTGTTAAAGCCCGGCTTCAAAGTGGGGGTTGCCGTCAAATGGCGTTACTAACAAAAGATGAATCAACTCAGCCTCTTCTGTAACATGCATATAAAAAAAAACGAATTTTGTAAGGAGTCAATTATGTGATATTGAGTATGATTTTATTACTTCATATTAAATAGATATATTCAACAACTTGCTATACGTTGGAGCTCATGCAAAATGAAAGATCTCCTAATTTATTGCTTTACATAAGCAATATAAAAGCTTAGAAACGTGCTTTTCTTCTGTCTGTCTTGTTCTATGGACCTAGATAGGTTCGGCGCCTTTACTAGGAGATCAAGAGATTGTAGAATGGAGCCCAGCGTGCTCTGGAACAGGTGTCAGAAGAGGCTCCCCCAAAACAGCCCGCCGCGCATTCTCCATAGCACACTTTTCCATCTTAGCCAGAGTCTCTGCCGTATGTGTTCCCAAGTGCGGCACAAGAAGAGCCCTCTCGTTCTTCAAAAGTCGGTCATTGACTATTGGTTCATGCTCATAAACATCCAAGCCAACAGAGGCAACTTTCCCCGAATCCAGTGCCTCAGCCAGTGCATTCTCGTCAATAACAGCACCCCGGGCTGTGTTGACGATGATGACGCCATCCTTCATCTTGCTGATCTCTTGGGCACCTACAAGATGCCTGGTCTCAGCGTTCAGTGGAACATGGATGCTGATTAGATCACTCTCAGAAATCAGCTCTTCGAAGGATACATACTTCGCCCCGGCTGCTTGCTCAGGGGACAGTTCTGAACGATTATGATATTGGGTTGTGATACCGAAGGGGTCGCATCGGGCTTTGAGGGCACGGCCAATCCGGCCCATTCCTAGGATACCGAGAACTTTGCCTTCCGGATCGTGGCCGACATCAATGCCCTTCTTGAAGTCTCCCCGACGCAAAGATCCAAGAGCTGGGTTAAGTTGTCTCAATGATCCGAGTAATAGCCAGAGAGCCAAGTCGGCTGTGGCATTGGTGACAGGGTCGGGCGCGTAGGTCACGGTGATTCCTCGATCGCCGCAAGCCTTGACATCAATTTGGTCATAGCCTGAGAAGCTGCTATTAGTATCATATCAGCTACGATTGAAACTTATAGACTCGCCTGCTCCGTTATGGCAAATAAACTTGCAGCTTGATGGAAGATGTTGAATGAATTCGACGTCAAAGTTCCCCGCGACCTGTAGCATGTCAATGTGCGAACAAAGGCACATCAAACTGGGGAGACTGACTGCACCGCTTGCCGATGTTCTGTAAACTGCCCGTATGTCCTTGTACTTATCTTGAACATCCTTGAAGAATTCCTGCCTGTTAGTGCTGGTGACCAGCTCGACTTTCGCAACCTTCCGCAGCTCTTCCAATGTTGCCCTAGCATGCTTGACTGGGCTGAAGAGGAGAATGAATGGCTTGGATGTCTGCATATTGCGTTGCATGATTGATACAGCGAGTGTTGTAGACTGCAGTCTGATTGGCATGCTTTGTGCGGCCAACCAGTTTATTTATCGGGCAATAGGACTTGCGCCTTCGCAGGTTGGGTTAGACGAGGTCGGCCTTCAGATTACCCGACATGAAATGAATAAATTATGAGCGGTACAAGAATCCACCGACGGTGCCGTGTTTCCGTTCATATAGTGGGTCGTTCCCTATCTTCAATGGGGTTTGTCCGTCTGTGCAACCTTTTCCTTGGTGGCTAGTGACTGCTAATAAGAAGGTTATACCATTCCTCTCCAGTACCAACTGAGAAATCTTTCTTCATCGGCATGGCTCCAACTTTTCCTGTTATTTACTAGCTAACCCTCGCGACAATGGTTATCGTCGCCTCCAATTGACTGTCGTTGAGAGCCAGAATCTCGAGGAACGCGAACAAAAGCAGCATTCAGAACCAAGGCAACCAACGTCAACCCTGCTCCAAAGAAGAAGGCTGCTCGGTAAGGCAAGCTCACACTCTCCGTATGCTTGGCTACCTGGGTCTCTATAGTCCCAGCAAAACCCAGGCCGAGACTGTTTCCATAGAGGTTCAAGGTCCCGATAAGACTCCCTGCAATCCCCTGCTCCTTGACTCCGACACTGTTGCTTGCTATGATCTGGGCAGCGACATAGACAAAATCTGCGCAGATGCTTCCAATCAAGATGCCAGGAAATGTCTGCGCCCAATACGTTTGTTGCTCTGGCATAGTACCGAGAAGTAACAGTGATATCATGGAGGAAACGATACCAATTGCGAGTAAGTACTGGGCCGCTAGTCTTGGTATCAGCCACGCCGCAAGGGTCACGGCGAATGATGCACCAACGCCGTATGGGATCCAGCCAATCGCGATGTTGAGGACCGTCCAGTCTCGGATCAGTTGTTGCCATGCAACCATGTACCAAAGGGCAATACCCACTGACATGTATGTCAAAAGGACAACAATGATCAAAGCGGTAAAGGTTGGTGCCGCAAAGATCCTGACTGGCATGATAGGTTCCGGGGCGTATTTGCTCTCCCATACGACGAAGACAGCTAGTGAAACACCTGATAAGACCAGAACGGCTATGACATACGGCGTATTCCAGCCGACAGCTGGTCCCTGTCTGTGCGAGCCTTTTTAGCGATCTTGAGAATGTCTAGTCAGAAGGTGCAGGTACTTACATCCAGGCAAAAGAAAACAGTACGAGACCTGACACTCCTGAGAGTATTCCAATGAAGTCAATCTTTCCGTCTTTATCAACGGGTTCTTCAGATGGAAATACAACAAAGAGAACGATCAGCACGATAAGTTCCAAAGCCGCACTAAGAGAAAATCTATGTCAGCTTCCCCTTTTCCTGGTATCGACACAGCAGGGGGACTTACATGACGATAAAGAGCCATTTCCATTCCGCTGTCTCCTTTAAAAAGACTCCAGCCAACAACGCACCTAACAGAGCGCCTATAGGTGGTGAAGCGGCGAATACTGCGAGGGTCGCATTGCGGGCCGGCCCAGGAGGCGTTGCAATCATCAAAGAAGCAACAGCATTTGGCATCAGGATACCTCCTCCCACGCCAGTCATAGCACGCATTGCGATAAAAGAGTAATAGGTTGAAGTGAAAGCATTGGCGAGAGAGAAGATCACAATGATTGCACTGCCTGCCATTAAGGCCCGATTATGTCCATAAATCGCTCCGAGTCGTCCGCTGACCAGAACCATGGCACTTTGAGTGAGACTGTTAAGAGTTGTTAGCTGGAATCTAGGCAGATTAGTTTGGATACCTTGAGACTTACGAGAATCCTGCACCCATCCAGTTGGCCTTTCCGGGTGTAGCCTCCCAGCCAAGTCTGCGGCTGAATTCAAGACCTCCAGCCAGTGTTGAGAACATGGACGTAAACTTGAAGGTATAAAGTCAGCACGAGTTCCAATCCACATGGAGAGACCTGCAGTCTCACCTGTAAGAAGTTCGAGAGAATGATAAGGCCATTTATGGCGATCTGCTTCTTACTACTTATCCTAATTGTCTTTTCGATGGAGATGTTGGCATTGGAGTTCGACTGAAGATTCTCTTCTGCGAGTACAGAGGTAACACGTTCCAAGATACCGAATGGACTCTGGCTTGGCGAGATGTTGTTCACCTTGACGGGCTTGTCGATGCCGCAGGGATTCGATTCTAGCCCCATTGTATGATGATCTTGATGCTGCTTTCGTTTACGTTTTCAATGACCTCGGTATGGTGGGTAAACAAAATTGTAGTAATGATAGAGCAATGATATACAAGAGCAATGCAAAAGATTATTTTACCTTTTATCAGTCAAGGATAGTAATTCAGATTAGCCTACCACTCCCTGAAGAGCCATATAAGAATGGAGTATGTGTTATCTATTCCGTTTATGGATAAATCTGGCGATGACTAAGTGGGCCTGCACAATCTACCTGCACTGAAGGGGACAGTTGTCGGTGTATCAGATTATCGAGTGATCAGCAGCCTCGGCAGAACATCATTATAGGGTATACGGTCATGAAGGTGATGCCTCTAGCTGGTTTGAATGGACTTCGAACCATTGATGTTCTTGTCTCTGTTTATATCGATAAATCTTGTGGATATGAGTATCGAGTAGAATCATAATGACTCAATGGAAGAGGTGCAATTTATGTAAACTGTACGCAAATTCAAAAGGACCTACGATTATTATAATAGCATTTCCAACAGCCAACAACTACACAGTGATTCCATGTGCTTTAAACCTAGCGGACACATGCTACTCTCTATTATTAAAGGATGATGAGGCATTTCACAACGGTCAGGTGGGCTTTCATACGATGAACGATCACACTATACGCTCTTCAGGCATTTAGCAAAGGCGCAAGGCCAATTGCACGATACGCTAGAGCTTAGAACCTTTGGCATTTTCAGTACTACCTCTGTCTAACTACATGCTTTAATCCTCCTAAACAAGATCGACGGGGATGTACTTGGTCCAGTCGCCCTTGGCTGCGAGAAAGTCAAGAGGCTCCATATGCTCGACAGCGCCACCGTAAGGAAGACTGACGTAGTATCCCAAGAATCGCTGAACGTCTTTGGGAAGAGTTTCCACATATTCGTAGGGAATAGCCAAGTATTGATTCTCCTCCTGGCGACACCATCCAGGTGTAGTGAAGGCATTAAGCAGCACACTAATCTCGTTTGAGGTGTTGGGCATCTGGCCGTAGAAAACAGAGCCCAGGCTGTTGAAATCAGTAAGAGCTTTCAATGTAAGTTGTATAAGTGAAAGTCTTACCAAAGGATGGCGTCGCCCTTGTTCAGCTCGATAAGTGTCTCATCCTTATCCGTGGGATCTCGCGAATCCTTCCACATATTGGATCCAATGACAGCACGAATTGCACCGTTATGAATGGTGATATCAGTCGCTGCATAAGCAATCCCAAAGTCTGTCTCTCGTTTGGCAGGGTGAACGGTATGATGGCAGTCATCTTGGCGACGGAGGCCCCACCCAGCTGAGCCAGGCGGGGAGACGAGAGCAGATGTGAAAGATACCTGAGGCTCAGCAGTAGAAACAGTCCGCTCATCGGAGTAATAGATGGTGCAAGTATCCGTGAGAAAACGCTTGGTGAGGTCGATGAACAGATCGTTCATGAGGAGCTCGGTAGCGAATGTCCGGCTTTTGCCAACTAGACCAAAGTTCTGGCCCTCAGTCAAAGAGCCGAGTTCGTTGATAGAGGCGTCGAGAAATTCAGCCTTTGCAGCGCTCTGGATCACGACGATGCCATCTGCTTTGAGAATTTGGAAGATGTCTTGGGCTGGAGTTGAAACAGGGAATTTCTTGACTGTAGACATGATGGAGAGGCTGATAGTGTAGGTAAAAGACTAAAAACAGTAATTTTGTGAAATAGTTGATCAGTATCTACGGGTGTGTTGATTGACTTGACTTTATGAACTTTATACTACTGTCACATATTTGAAAAGGATCAATGGCTAAGGTACCTTATGCATCAACCCCTACCCTGCACGGATGAAGTAAGGCCTCGCTGATAAGACCTGATAAGAGCTGATGAAAGACAATGCCCCACCAACAGTTGATTCGCCGCCAGGTGATAAGAACCTGCCAATAAGCGTTAAGATGATGATAGCTTTAACACTTCCTAAAATGGAAGTGTTAACGCTATCGCATGCCTAACACAACGATCTTGGACTGTGAACACCTCTAACAGCTGTCATTCTACCATCATAGCATGAAAATATGCATATATGTACATTGTTTACCAGCGCCTCGAATCTCGGCAATAATCCTTAGCAAAGTCAATTTTTCATCAATAACTTCATCTCACACTACTGCAAATTATACCAGCCAAGATGCCAAACCCTCCCCATCAGAAGAACAACCCCGAGATTACCGCTCTGCCGGCCTCGTCCCCAATCGAAGAGATAGTCAACGTCATTCGCCGTGATGGAGGCATTATCATCAAGAATTTCATCACGCCCGAGGAAGCCGATCAGATTCAGAGAGAGGCCGATCCTCACTACCAGAAGGTTGGTAAATATGAGGGAACACTGTTTCCTCCTACTGATCCACCATTGAGGTAAGTCTGCATGCAATTCGCGAGCACTGAGAATTAAATAGCTGAGCACATTCAATAGCGGATTTGCTGGAAAGTCTCCTACTTTCGCCCACAAAGGTATCAATCATCCCGTTTACCGTGAGGCAGCAAAGCTACTGCTCAAAGAAGAGTCGTAAGTAACACACTCGACCTTTGACAATACCGAACTCGTATCTGATGAACAACAAGGTACCCTTTCCGCGATGGTAAGCGGTACAAGTGTGTTTCCAACCCTGTTTTGGCAGTTTCGGAGGCTTTCTCCCGTGGACGGTCCAAGGCCCAGCCACTCCACCGTGACGACATGGCTCAGCATTTCGATCACGTCGAGGGTAGCGGAGAGAGCTCTTTACTGGGCCTTCTTGTCGCTGGAACTGTATGTAACCCCAAACCGCTCTGCCGTTGAGGATCAACTGACATCGAAAAGAAATGCACCTTTGAGAATGGAGCTACCCAGGTAATTGTTGGCTCTCACCTCTGGCCAGAGGCTGCTATCTCAGGCCCAGCGGACCGATCTCTGTGCTCAACTGCCGAGATGGAAAAGGGCGATGCAGTCATGATCATTGGGAGCGTTTGGCATGGCGCTGGGGCCAATATCACCGATGAGCGACGCAATATCTTCTCTTCACACATGGTTCGTGGCTCGTACCGGGCTGACGAGAACCAGTATCTGGCTATACCTTACGAAGTTATCAAGGATTATGATCCTGAGGTACAGTCCTTGCTGGGTTACTCAGTTAGTCACCCCACCTGTGGTCATGTAGATATGAAGGACCCCATCGTCACTCTCGGTAGTAAGGAGGATCCATTTGGATATGGAAGTATCGAGGGACAGGTAGTTGCTTAATTACAGTAGGTAATTGGGCTATATGGAGCGCTTTCAATAGACATTCTTTCATCTTTCCTAAAGTTGGAAATTGGGTAAACTCACTATATCTAAAGGGTTGAATGCAAGTTAAAAAAAAGAAGGCACTTATTTCTCCAAGTTCAATCCAAGCTCTGTACTACCAAGATTACAGTAGAATATTAAGCTCTATGCCCATCTCCTCCACCACATCTCTCCATCCTTTGGAGGCACCTGCATCAGCTGCCTGCCATATCCTTTGTAACACCAAAACAAGGCTCTTGGGCGCAGAAAACCCAAGTGTCGCATGCATCACTACAAAGCCTACTTCAAAACAATTCCTCGATCTCTCTGTTTTCGCATGCACGGCAAGCATGAAAATAGGCCATTGACAGGCTTGAAACCAACTTAAGCTCTCAAGGGAACTGACCGAACTCTCAACGCAGCCTTGGACTCTGTCGTCGTTTGAGTCGAGATGATAGATATCGTGATACACAAAGCAAAGAAGCCCCTGCCTCCAGAGACAGTTAAAGTGAACCACCGAATCTGCGTACTCTGGGGCAACGGTCGAAAGATCAGGATGCCAGCCTTGTATCCTCTGAACGAGGTCGCCTACTTGTGGCATGGTTCTTAGTATGGTAGCTACATCTCCACTGTCCTTGGCCTTTTGTACCTCAACGGCAAGATCTGTTGCCTCACGGAGTAGAAGGTGCATGCGGAAGTCTGGCATGTTAGCCCACCAATGTTGCTGCTGGAAGGCCATGTCACTATCATCAAGTGGCTCGCTATAGATCTCATCTGGTTTGTGTCAGTGCAAGTACTCTGAGAAATCACTCTTATCGATGATCAGCATACCTCTGTGTATACAATCCAGATCCTTCAGGGAACTCAATGGTCGTACTCCCATGAGTAGTGTCTTGCCCATAGCAGCCATCCAGTTAAACTGCATCAACGCGCATTTCTGACCCGCGTCAATTGGTCCTGAAGACTTGGCCAGCCCAAGTTCAAGAAGCTTGCGACAGCCAGCAAGCTTGGAGCTCCATAAGTCCATGCCTGTCCCTATGACCTTGAGAATAATTTAGTAAATGTCGAACAGTACATACAGACATAGCGGTCTTACATCCATAGCTACAGATAGCAGCACTGTTAGCCCAAGTGCCCAATAATTATTTCCAGTTTGTATTGCCCCACGGAAAGACTTTTGACGAGCCGATCGGTATGGTTTTAGAGCGCTGTGGTTCAAGTGACCCAAGTTCGTCAAGTGCATGGCCGATGAAAACAAGATGCCATCCAACATTGGCCTGGATTCTTTGGCGAGCATTGCGTATACAGTTGTATAAGGGTTTCGGGCTTGGTTGACAGGGTAGAGATGCACCGAGAGGTTGGTCATGACTAGGCATACAGTTAGTTCTCAACTTCATCAAGTGACGTGATGAATCAATATTGGGACTCACAATGTTTTAGTAAACGTTCCTCTATATTACAGCTGGGTTGATGTAGTAGAGGGAAACCTGGCCAAGCCAAGCCTGGACTTAGTTGCTCCGATTGTCTTTCGACTACATCGTATTCGTCACTGTATCCGTCAATCGTTTCGAGATGCGCCATCGGCGAGATGATTGATGAGACCTCTGCAAAGCTTGCATCTCCTACGAAAAACACCTCACTAGTACTGCTGTCTATATGAGCCTCATCTGGCATTCCAAGGCATTCTGAAAAGTCTAGGTCTTTAATAGCAGTGGCGTCTAGCCATTCCAAAGAGCCTGCCATCCAGCTCAGGCGACTAGGGTCTTCATCAGCCTTGGACAGACTACTAGAGAGCAATCCCGGGGCATTATGAAGCTTGATCGTATCGGCTTGACTCTCAACTGAGCTGATTGATTTTGAACGTGAAGCAATGATGTGTGAGGAGGGAGATGGCTGTCCATCACCTGTGTCGGGAACTTTGTCGATACGGTGGTCACAGCTCGCTAAGCTGGGCTTTGGCATTGTCGGGCCGGTGCGGTTTTTGATACCCAGTGGTTTCGTCTGCTTCTTGGGATCTCGTTTGGTTTTGGGTCGTATGGCTGGGCGTCCCCGTGTCACCTTGGATACCATCTGCCCATGAGGGCCATTATATGCTGAGAAGTCGGCCAATTCAACGGCGTAGCCTCCACATTCGGCTCCCCTCGAGCGACAGTTCAAACATGCAGGCTTCTCCTCGTCGCACCTTTGGTGTCTTCTACGACAGGTCCAACATCCTGGGGCCTGTTAGCTAAGGGTGTTTGGAAGCTGGTAATGGGCTCGACTTGGCCGTACCATGCCTTGATCTTGTGCTAGCCATTGAATTAACTGTGATTTACCAGGTTCTCCCTGATCGTTTACAGACATTGCGTCTGCGATAGAAATATGACTGTCAAGTCTATAGAGTGCAATCAGGTCGATAAGCGTAGACAGATTGGAGGGAGGTTGGTGGGCAATGGTGAAAGCGAGAGCCAAGCAACTGTTCGGCTGAGTAGTGGATGTCAAGTTACGAATCGTCCTTGATGCGTATCCAGATAAGCTCTGTCGAATCAACATCAAGATACTGTTATCGCGTGTGGCTTCTACTAATTCTTGCCAAAAGATCGAATTGACGAATCAGGGTCCCAAGCAGCTAATCTCAGCACGCTTATCGTGATAAGAAATTGGCATGGCATCTACTGATAGCATTAACACAACCTATCTTGTACTAGCTCGAGTTCCAGGCCAGTGGTAATCAGAAACCCGCCATTGACAAGTTTGTGAGCCGGGCGACAAGATCGTTGCATCTCGCATGCATCACGTGAAGGCCTCGATTGTACCGTTCGAAACAACAATTGGAATATTGACCGTAAGTGACGAAAATATCTAAGCTTTTTAGCCATATACTATAGTCTTCTTTACTGCATTTATTTTGGTAGCCTCTCCCAAAGTCTGGAGCTTTCTTATTCCCTCGAGAGGTCTTCATTACCAGGCTAGGTACCATTACCACTTTTCTATTGCTTTGGTGTGTCTACCAATAGCTTTTGGTCGAAACCGTGTGAGGGTAGCGATAATCCTAATCTCTTGAGACCGTTAACATAATTGCCTTCCCAAGACTGATAAGAACGGCTACTTAATGTCTAGCTGTCGCCGAGTATAACATCTAAATCATCAAACAAATCTACACTTTCTCACTACACTTCAATATGGCAGTCCCAGCTATTTCTTCCCAAGACAAGCAGCTTCCTAATACGTTTGGCCTTTGGAGCGGCATCAGTATAGGATGGCTAACCATTAATTCCTTTGGCGGAATATCCTTCATTCTCTTTGTCAGTCTCTCGGCTGGCGGCTTACCTGCTCTTGTTTACGGCTAGTAAGTTCATGACGATCTGCGATTAAGACCTCACGCGTGACTAACAATCCGCCTTTCTCTCAGCACTGCTTCATCGCTATGTGTCATGTGCATTATGCTCGTCTTTGCTCAATGCGCTTCTAGGTTTGCGACAGCTGGTATGTCTGCTGACATAGACTCTTTGGCTACTCAACTCTAATTTGTTACAGGTGGCGCTTATCATTATGCGGTGTTCCTCACTCCGGAAAAGTACCGTCGGCAGATTGCTTATCCTCTTGGTTGGCTTAACTACGCTGGTTGGGTCCTGACACACGCAGCTTGTTGCGCTGTCACTGCCACTTTGACTCTTGCTCTGATCAACCTCTGTGACGCGGACTTTGATGTAACAGTACGCTGGCGTCTCTTCGTTGCTTATCTGATAGTGGCCATTGGTTGTTGGATTATCAATCTGTTTGGATTGCGTGGAATACCGACCCTGGAGAACGTCGGATGTAAGTCGGCCAACCCTCACTAATCTTGGTTATGCTTATCTTCTACTCTAGGCTGGGCAACCGCAATTGGCTTCGTTGCCTTCTCCGTTTTGCTCCTTGTCAAGGCACCAAAACCGTCTGCAAGCTTTGTCTTGGTAGAGACGAGAAACGATACCGGGTTAGTTTGATATCGATCGTCATATACTCTAGCCTAACACCATATTCCCTAGGTACTCTTCGACTGCGCTCGCAGTTCTACTTGGATTGATGAATAGCTTCTCAACTCTTATGGGCCTCGACAGCCCTGCCCATCTAGCGGAGGAGATTCCCCAACCTAAACGTTTCTTGCCACGGATCATGATCATCGTCATTCTTAGTCAGTTTGCAATTGGCCTTATTTGGATCCTGATTCTTGGCTTCTCTATCACAAACATTGATGCCGTCATTGCAACATCCACTGGGTATGTATCGAGGCCAGTATTCACGCATTTGATGTGAGCTGACGCCGGCCGCAGTGTCCCGGTAATTGAGCTTGTTCGACTTGCTACTGGTAGTCGAGTTGCTGCCATCGTGTTCTGCTGTATCTTGCTAGTTAACATGATTGGATCGTCACTCGGCTCAGCCATCACGATGAGTCGACAGGGCTTTGCATTTGCGCGGGACAACGGTCTCTTCTGGAACGAAAGGTACCAATCAACATACAAGACATCAGATTCCATTACTGACAATCCACTAGACTCACTTACTTGTCACCTCGCACAAACCTTCCGATGTGGTCTATCAACCTGTCGTCCGCGATTGTTGTCGTGATCGGCCTAATGTGAGATGATTATTAAAGAGATACGGACCTTATCTGACAGCCTGCAGTTATCTATTCTCTCTTACTGCGTTCAATGCCATCATTGGCGCTCAAGCCGTTTGTCAGATCATTAGCTTTGGTAAGACTTCCTCATTTGTTCTCCAACTGCATTGTTACTAACTGTGCACAAGGCTTTCCTGCTCTATTACTCTTGCTTACGAAACGATCAACGCTTCCTTCGAGCGCATCATGGAACCTCGGTAGATGGTCAAGCATGATATACACTGTCACAATACTGTATTGTATTATAGTTGTCATTGTTGCATTTGTAAGTTCGCGATGTTGACATATCCGATCAAGAAGACTAATAGAATTATAGATTCCACAGACACACCCTGTCACTGCTGCAACAATGAACTACACAATCTTGATCATGGGATGCTTGGCCGTTGCAATGACTGCTGGATGGTTGTTGGAGGGTCACTCTAAGTTTTCTCCTCCCACACATGATGAGAGCTCGCTAGATGTACAGGTTATTGAAGGCGTAGAAGAAGTGATGGGGGACATGAAGGTGTCTGGTCAGACCAATGTTTATAAAACAGACACTATCTGATACATTAATCCTAAGGAGGAGAATCCTGTAGATAGCTTCTTTAGCAGTCACCAACATTCAGACATTTATTCTTGAGTTTTGTATTATAGCTTCTCTAACCCAGTAGCCCGAATATTAGATAAGATAAGATCTTAACTTTCCATTTATTAAATAGCTAGATGGGATATTAGATTGGCACTCTGAGACCTCAGCCAATCCTACCTTGCATATATACTCATCAGTTGTTGAAATGAGTCGTCCTCTAGAAGTTCCGCGGCTGTGATCCGGTTCTCGTGTTGGTAGACAAGTCCCCTTCGTAGTATCGACACTACAAGCTCCAACTCCCTCCTTTCCACATCAGGACGAAGCTGGGCTAGCCTCTCATTCAGATCAAAATCTGAATCTATTTGCCAATTCTGCTCATACCATTTGTCCTCGCCTAAGCCACCAACGTGGTATGTTCTCTTCCAAGACTCTGGAAGGGGACCGAGCGTAGAGACTATAGATGAAATTACTGACGTATGACCCCAACCTTGGAACAAATACATTCCTGTGTATAGTTCAAAGAAGATACACATATAGCTCCACATATCGGAGCCAAAAGACGGGTGGGTGTTATGTACCCGTTCAGGAGCGCAGTAAGTAGCAGGTGATTGCATCTTCTGAGTCGAAGCACCAGCTTTATGAGCCAGACCAAAGTCACCAAGGACGATGGAGTCTCCTATAAGTTCCTCTTTTGGCTTCACAGGCATAACCAATTCGCCGTCTTTCCACTGCTCAGTCCATAGTTTCATTTTTCTGGGTCGTCCGATTTGCTTGTACTTCTCAGTTATACTGTTGTTGAGAGGGCGAAGAGTGTACATGATGTTGGCAGTGTTTAAGTCTGCTTATTAGTTAGCTGTGCCTCACTTGGTGTCGGGTGACTGTACCTGAATGAACTATGCCAGCCTCGTGTAGTGTCTTCAAGGCATTGAGCAACTGTACTGCAAATCTCATCCTGATTGCGATGGGCCTTTTTGTGGGAGGGTGATTCCTCAAATTTGGTCCTTGAATGGGAAGGACGAAGACTCGGTGTTGACCATGAGGGCTAGGGAGCAGAAACGTTTCGTGGTACACCAATAGATATGTCAAGTCTTCCGCCGAACCAATTATCTCACTCTGTACGTGATAATCACGCTCATCTGAACCCCCCAGCATCAAGATCTTGAGCGCAACATCTTTATTTTCAACCATATCCTGCGCCATCCAAACAGTCGAAAATGCGCCATGGCCAAGTTTGTGGATAATGCAATACCGCTCGATAAGAATCTCACCGATTAAAATTGGGAAGCAGAAACCTCTAGGGTAGAGGTTGATATCCTCACAAGCGAATTCGATATCGGGTTCTTCGTCTGAGTCAACATAATTGCCCCAATCTTCAGCATCTCGTTTCTCGATAATTAGCTGTTCTATCAGTGGTGCTGGCTGTGTTGAGCCACCGGGTGGAGAGTCTGTAGTCGGAACCCGATTCATAATTTCGTGTTGTGGTTTGTTCCGTATCGAGAAAAACCGAAGAGGAGTGGAGGTGGAGAAACCCGGGCTTCGGAGCCGAAACGCCGATGTAACCTAACATTCGGTAACCTTCAGCCTCAATCAGATAGTTTTCATTCGGCAGGCAAGTTCTATGACCGGGAATATAGATCTAAGCCTCAATCAAATGCATCAGTAATCTCTTCAAAACCAATTTCTTCCCCGCAAACGTATTCCGCGGAACGCATACGGCGTTTCCCACCTCGATTTACTTTCATCTAAATTCTGGACCCAATCAACAGCAGGCCTAGATCCCCAAGTTCAACTGTCAAGCCCCCCCTGGGTCCCCTAGCACTCCACTAACCTAAACCCCTTCCAGCAGGTCGACACGCCTCCAAGTTCGATCTCCTCCGGTTTTAGCAGGTCGACCCATTGAGAAGTCCGACGCGCCAAACCGTCTAATGCTGAATTGCTGCCGCTTTCATCATAGTCTCGATGCCCCTCATATTGATAAGACCCTGTAACTCCATCTCATTACATTTCGTCTTCCTAAACATCTCTTGTGATATTATTCTTCCTATCATCTGATACCATTTCTCTCATCATTAGCGGGCGTGGTAATGTCTCCAACAATTCTCACCAATGGCCGTTTCGTCGGCGATGGTGACTCGTATCGAGAGTGTATGATCGTCGAAGGATCTAAAATCACCTATATTGGATCTGCAGACGACAAAGCAGTTCAAGACGCAAAAGCCCAAGGTGCAGAGGTTCTCGATCTTGATAATCGCGTTGTTCTTCCTGGATTCATCGACAGCCATGTCCATCTTTTATTCTTCGGTCTTTCACAGCAAAAACTCGATCTTGGAGGATGTAAATCCCTACAAGAGATTCGGCAGCGAATAACAGATTTTGCTGCTGCCAATCCAGACCTGCCCAGGATTCTGTGTAGGGGATGGCTTCAATCAGCGACGGATGGAGTTGCTCTTGCAAGTATGATTGATGATATCGACCCACGACCTATTTTCATCGATTCAAATGATCTTCATTCCGCGTGGTGCAACACCGCTGCTTTAAAAGAACTCCCAATTGATGAGATCAAGGCGACGTGTCCCGAGCATATTACATGCGATAAGGACGGCAATCCAACTGGACTCTTGGCAGAATTGGCTGTTATGGCATTTATCTGGCCCCATCTGATCCAATCACTTTCAATGGACGATAAGCTTGAAGTCCTGGAACGAGCTATTCAAGCTTATTCTGCAGAGGGATACACTGGTGTTATCGATATGGCGATGGATGCAGTAGCTTGGGAAGCTTTGCGTACGTTGCGAGAGAGGAAGGGCATCAATCTCCACATCGCAGCTCATTGGTTCCTTGCCTACGAAGCAGATGAGAAGGCCCTCGATGAGAAGGTCCAAGAAGCCATCGACATGCACACCAAATTCCATCCTTCGAAATCACCAGAATTCTGCATCGTCGGCGTCAAGCTCATAAGCGATGGTACAGTCGACGGCTGCACAGCCGCATTGTCATATCCCTACGGCGAATCAACTGATCTGGTGGAACCTCTATGGCCTGGCGAGGCAATGAACCGCGTTCTGGCACAGATCACAAAAGCTGGAATGCAATGTGCCATCCACGCCATCGGCGACGTAGCAGTCTCCCAAGCCATCTCCGCCATCGCAAGCACCAACAATCCTACTGCGCGCCACCGCATCGAACATCTAGAAATGGCCACCCCCGAAGACGCTCGTCGTCTCGGCAGTCTCGGAATCACCGCCTCCGTGCAACCCGTCCACAGCGACCCCGCCATTCTAGAAGGCTACGAAAAGCTCGTCAAGCCCTCTGCATGGAAACACTGCTTCCCATATAAAGAGTGTCTCGATGGCCACGCAAACGTCGCTATAGGGACTGATGCACCTACGGCGCGACACCTGCCGTTCCCGAATTTGTATAATGCTACCACGAGAAAGTCGGCGCTGGAGCCGGAGAGGGAGACAGTTACAAATGGGGATAGTGCGTTGACGTTGGAGCAGGCTATGAAGGGGGCGACGTATGGGGCTGCGTATTCGAGATTTGCGGAGGGTTGGACGGGGAGGCTGGAGAAGGGGCTTAGAGCGGATTTTATGGTGTTGCCGCGGGTTGTGGAAGTGGATGGATTGTTGGAGATGAAGGTTGATGAGACGTGGTTTGGAGGTGAGAGGGTTTATAAGAAGTAGTTTGTTATTGATTTTGTAGATGTAGAATAGATGTACAATTTTGAGCCTGTAATCATCCACGTTATATCATAATGAGAAACAGTATTCTCTCGAGATGGACTCTTATCTCAGCGTCAAGCCTATATCAAGGCTATGACGATGCCCTCTCGGCCCGAGCAGCAAGCTAATTTCTGCTACCCCAGACCGCCCCATCCCATTATCATTCCAACACCTACTCCGATATCTTATCTCCAACTCACCCATTACAACATGTCCCGCTCAAGAACAGGCTGTTCAACATGCAAAAGACGCCATCGAAAATGCGACGAGACAAAACCAACATGTCGAGAATGTCAAAAGAACAACCTCGACTGCGAAGGGTATGCTCTAAAGTTACAGTGGGATGTAGGTGTTGCATCAAGGGGCAAACTTACTGGTTCTTCACTTCCTGTTCTGGGGACCGGTAATGAGAGGAAGCGGGGCCAGGAGGTTGAGGTTGATGGTGTAGAGGGTTTTGGGCAGTTCCAGGCTTTGCCACTTGAGACTGATAGCCTGGGATCGGATCCGCTCCTAGGAATTGGATATCCAGTAATCGAACCTGAAGAACCGCAGTGGCTGCAAAGAAGAAGTGCCCAAGAGAAATACCTCTTCAAAGAATGTAAGCCGCCCTCCAATCCTGATCTACACCCACTGACAAGCAAGTTATTCAAAAAACCGTGTTCCTCTTCTACTCCACCTCCACAGAAGATCCATTTCCACTTGAACTGCAACGCCTCGCCCTCCAAAACGAACCATTATATCTCGGCCTAATCGCCACACACGTCTACAACACCAACCCCCGGAACCCCCCACCGTTATTCCACGATCTGTGTAATCAAAGTCTCCGCCTTTTTCGCGAGCAGCTAGGTCGGTTTGATGGGACGTTGGATGGGGGTTTGGTCAACGCGGGTGTATTCCTATGCACTCTCCATGTAAGCCCCATCACCCCCCTCGAAACTTGGAAGTACTAATCGTGTATTGCAGTTATTTCAAGGAATTCCCTGGACGGCGCATCTGAACCACATGATGTGGGTATACCACCTCTTCCCGCAGTCTAAAAACGCGCATCGGATTGGAGATCTAGAATACCGCTTTTCGCTTGAGGCCATGGCGATAATGGATATTCCCACTTTTGTCCGCGGGCGCGATATACCAACCCTTGGAATCTGGGGGTTTCTGCGCGCAGCCCAAAAAGCGTCTTCAACGGGACTAGTCGGCGGTGTTGAAAGTGTCTCGGGCTTACCGCGAAGTCTCCTCGATATTTTTGGGAGATTGGCACATGATGATGTAGAGAAGGATTTTGCTGATTGGGAGGGCCACGAGGGATCTATCCCACATGTTCATCTCTGGGAAGCATTCCGGCTATCAGGCATACTGATGAGTCGTCGACAGAAGCGCACACGAGCTGGTTCACCACCCAACGAGATGCTGGTATGTCGTCTAGTAGCGACCCTCGACGCACTATACGAAACTCGCAAGCGTGAAGAATACGCTCACATCCTCGCTACAAATAGCATGCTATATCCCTACACAGCAGCTCGTCTCGAAGTAACAATTCTCCAAACGCGACCTTCCTGGGTGCAAACACTCCGTCGGTGCGGGAGTATCTGCGACGCATACCGCGACACGCCGAATGCACTAATTTTAGAGGAGATACTAGATAAAGCATTGGAAAGGGGCGATAATGAAGTTGATCTTGATAAAGAGACGAAAGTCAGAGGCGTTGAGCTGAGTTTGTTTTAGCTAGGCTGTTTTGGGATGGTCGACACGCGGCCAATGAGGTGTTACTGGTGAGTGGGTGGACCTGCTGCTTGGATGCTAGGGGCATCGGTACACCCCGCAAAATACCGATGAGTTGGTGAAAGATTTCTCCAGGATTGGGGTGAAGCCGGTTTCGGGATGATAAGGGGCATTGCTATAAATCCGGGGTATCCTCGAGGGATTGTCTGGCAGGACAATGGGCTTGACCTGACAGGTATCTCACTACTTCTTCGCCTTGGCCTTTTCTTCGATTGTTTCCGAAGATGGATAGCGAGTTGAGCTTTCCCCCTGGGACCTCCCGTCTCCTGAGTTAGTTGCATCGGCATCAAACTTTATGCACAAGTACTTACAGTATTATACAGGTCGCTCTGAGATTATCCTCGTTCCAAAACCTTCACAAGACCCCAATGATCCTTTGGTCAGTCCCTTCCTTCTTCTACAACCAAACCGACTAACATCTATAGAACTGGAGCAAACGCCGAAAAGCATGGAACTTTACCCTCGTCCTCGCCGTAACAGTAGCATTCTTCTCAGCGTACGCCCCTTTCCCCCCGCATTTTTCATTCAGCACTAACAGCATCAGCATCGTCATGCAAATGGTTCTATGGCAACAAATGATCGTCGACATGCATGTAACCTACGACCAACTCAACTACGGCGTTGCCTTCAACTCAGCCGGTCTCGCCCTCGGAAGTTTCCTCTTCATCCCGCTCGCTCGAAAATACGGTTCGCGTCCTTGCTATATCCTCTCTACTGGTCTTATGGCTGCTGTGTCGTGGTGGAGTGGGAGGATGGAGACGGTGGGGGAGATCTATGTTACGAACTTCCTGTCGGGTCTGGCGGCGAGTATCAATGAGACTATCTCGGAGATCACGGTAAGTAACAATGTATGGGAAAGAGAACGGTTGCTGACGCGTGGCAGATTGCGGACTTGTTCTTTGTTCATCAAAGGGGTACGGCGAATGGGTTTTATATCATGGCTGTCATGGTCGGCCAATTCGTCTGTCCTTGCATCGTGGGTGTGCAAGCAGCTGCTCAAGACTGGAGGTGGACATACTATACCACTGGCATCGTCCTAACCATTCTCTTCCTCCTCTTCATCTTCTTCTTTGAAGAAACAAAGTTCATACCCGTTACGATCGGCGAAACACGCAACACCTCAAGCCAAGGCACACCTACACTCAAGAACCCTAAAGATGATCCAACCCAAGCAGACACACAAGATTCAGACCTCAGCTCAGAAACACATCCACCCCGGCTTACATACAAACAAAGAATGCGCTTCATAACACGCACAGACGAACCCCTCTGGCGCAATTATCTCGTCCCTCTCAAAATGTTTCTCTTCCCGCACGTTCTCTTCTCAGCGCTTCAAGTAGCTAGCTGCGTCGCCTTTCTCATCCTCCTCACATCATCTATCTCCATGATCTTCTCTGCACCGCCGTATAACTTCAACACAGCTGGTGTCGGACTCATGTCGCTAGGTCCATTTGTGGGAAACTTTCTGGGGAGTGTTTACGGCGGTGTGCTTGGTGATTGGGTTGTTGTTAAGTTAGCGAAGAAGAATAAGGGGATTTTTGAACCGGAGATGAGGTTGTATATTCTGCTGTTGCCGGCGCTACTTATGGGTGGGGGGCTTGTGTCCTTTGGTATCTCTGCTGATAAGGTGAGTCTTGTTCTTAATGGGAGAGTGTTTCGTTGGCTAATCTTATCAGGGTTGGCACTGGATCTATCCGAGTATTGGAGGTGCCATGTTTGGTTTTGGGATGGCATCCATGATCGATATTTCATGCACCATCATCATTGACATCTACCAAACCGTACGTTTACCCAACCAACCCTGCAAGACAGTAACTTACAATTAGTAGCTTACGGCAGAAGCCTTCATCTCTGTGACGTTCATCCGCAACATTCCTTCGATTGGAGTCCCATTTGGCGTGGTTGGCTGGATGACATCCATCGGCATCTCAAAGCTCTTCATCATCAGCGGATGCGTCGCTACCGCTGTCTGTTTGTTGTTTATTCCCTGCGCTATTTACGGCCGACGTGTTCGTGAAAACACATGGCAGATGTATGAGTCTGTACGGGAGCTGAAAGGAGCGGGTCGACACTAGTACCATCTTGCACGACAAATACTCCAGAAATTGATTCATTATTTATATGCTACCTTTGAATGAGCTGACCAAACATGTATCGGATTGGCTATAGTGCAGGTGAATAATGAACAACCTTCAGGGTCCAGGCGTCATCGCCAAGTCTGGCAGTTGAAAGTGGCTATCCCACGTAAACTAACAGAATAATTTAGGTAGATGAATGGAATTTCTTGTCTATGTCAGACAGAGTTCAGTTGCCCCATCGATGTTCTTCACCCAAGGTATCCTTGACGTACTTCCTCATTGTAGGAGGTGGCGAGAAGTCCTTCATGCCATCTTGATATGGCCACTTAATATGGTCTGGTGGAAGTTCAGGTTGTTGTTCCCCATTGATAGGGACTTCTTCAGTAAATATTTCAGAGGCTGCCCTTGGGCTACCTGTAGCGGATGACCCCTTTTCAGGTTTGCTCCGTGTTACGGCCGACTTCTTCTCAGGGTCTTGGGACAATAAGTCGTTATAGCCTCCGCGGACAGTTCTGTGTCTGTAGAGGCTCTTGAGGTCTTGCAATCCTTTCTCCAGGATCCCCTGTTTCAGCTCTAGGTATTCTCTTTCGGCGGATGATGCCTCATTTTCGGCCGCAAGCAGGTGTAACTTTTCATCACTCATCTCAGCGACACTGCTTGATGTGAAAAGTGAAGGAAGCTTGCTGATGAGGCAGTTTTCTATGGCCAGGATGTTCACATCATCGATAAACCTGTTGACTGCAACCTAAGCGTAAATTAAATCTGTCAATGCGATTGAATCAGTTAATCTTGGCTCAGGGGTATATCATACCTTGTAAAATGCTTTCATATAATCTACTGCTAAGGCGCTTCCGAAACGCTCCATGTTTGGCTCGAAGCCCTGTCCAGCCAGTGTCAAAAGTTCAAGCGGATTCATACTGATCTTTTTGTCAGAGCCGTCGAAACGGCTTGTCCCAAACATCTTAGTAATCAGTGATTTAACCGTGCGTTTGTGTCGGTCTTCTTGGGTCTGCTGGACGTGCTGGACGAGCTGCGGGTTATTCGTAATAGGATGTTGCGTGGCCGATACAAGCAGTGTGTCAATCTCGGCGCTCATTTTGATTCTTAGGCCATCTACTTCTTTACGAATGAGTCTCAAGACCCTTTCGGCGACTTCGCTCGCGGCACTTTGCTCGACTACCTTTTCAGTCGTAACATGTACTATGTCGAGCATGTCCTCAGCAAGTGTCTTGGCAATCCTCCTCCAAGGCGCGCATTGCTCGACGAAGAGGTCATTGACGATCAGAGGATTAAAGAGACCTGGAAGCTCGCGACCTCTATAGTATTTGAGACGGTAAGCAACTTTGCTAATGAATTCAGACCGAGAAATGCTTGACGCTCTGGGTCGGGAGTTGTCAGGGTTTTCATCGTCGCTTTCACTCGCTGAATCAATGATGTGTTGACTCTGACCGTCGACTCGCATCTCCTGAGCAAATTCGTCAAGTCTCAAGCGTACCATAGCTCTCAGTCTTGTGGAAAAACTAGCACGTTCATTTCGGTCACCGAAGAAGCGATCAGTGTAAGTGCCATCCACTGCCTGTCTCATCAAAAGTGTGTAATTTTCACTCACACGCAAAAGGTAGCTTCGTTGCTGCTGTGAGGTACCTCGTACCGGGCCCAGACGATCGAGTCTCTCAACACAGTTGCGGATGCCGTTCTCAACATCCTGTTCAAGACTCGGAAGTTGATCAAGAATTTGGTCTCTCAAGACGTTACTCAATCTGACCTTTAAGGACTCTACTCCGCAGTGAGAAGACTCGATGGAACTCCATAATCCTTGGGAAAGAAACTCTTTCTCTTTTTTGTTCCTCTGTGCCAATGTGACATCACGCTCGTCGTAACTGCGATTTTTCAAAACATGCCAACCAAGGTTAAGCTCTTCCTCGATATTTTGGGCTAGGCGGACAAAGTAGTGTTCAGACTGAGAGCCAACATCCAACGTGTCTGGCTTTGTGATGAGGCCCATGGTCCTCAAGCCTTCTGGGTCGGCTTTCTTGGCCATCCGAGTAACTTCTTGCAGAACATACTCGTACTTGGCCGACACGACAGTGAGTATGATACTCCGCTCTCGCGCCATATACCTCTCCACCATATCGTGGACAATGCTGATATCGGCGTCAGATTGATTCTTGTTCCCTCCTCTGAAGAGTCCAGGAAGGTCCACCATTGTTAGGTGTGACTGTTCCGGCCCACTGAGCTCGACACGGAGTGTATCTTCGTAGAACTCCCCTGTGCTGGTTGGGAGGGCCATCATGGCCTCTGCTTCCTTCGTCACGGCGCCCAGACCCTCTTCATCAATGCTGGCTGTTGGTCTCCAATCCTCTAGGCGTTGTTTGTCTTCACCAAACCGGCTCTCACCAGGAGTGATGGTTACCTTGGTACTCGTGTGGCGGTCCCGGCGAAGAACCAACTCCGTGGCGAAACGCGTACAGAGGCCGTCCTTGATCGGGAATTGCATACCGGAGACGGCCTCGAGGACAGAGCTCTTCCCCGCAGACTGATCTCCACACACAATAATTTCGGGCAGATCAACATAATGACTGACTCCCTGCAGACGAAGCTTGTCGATGATATCTAGGAGATCTCGGTGATCTCCTACGGCAATATTCGCGTTGGGTTCAGCTGTCTCCATGGTCTTTGTAGATATGAAATTAAGGTTACAGTGTTTCCTTTGGGATGCGCGGCAGTAATGACAGCTTTTTATTTTGAACCTACGATTTACGGAGCCTTGGTCCGCAACATCAAATCCGGTATACATTGCGGTGGTCGGCCTCCTGCAGGATCAGGCATCAAGATATTTTCATTTCCCTGGTCCATTTTGCACACTAGCTACGGGTCTCGCAAAACAATTGGCCTTGAAAAAACTTTTGGCTCGTCAAGATGGTCTCCACCATCCAATTCGCCAAAATCTGCTTGCCACAGCGGCCCAGCGCACGTTGGTGGTGTGGGATAGTGTACCATGCATGTACGTGGACAGTTTTGGATGATTGCCGATGCACCTTATTGGACCTTCCGCCCCCAGATCGCGCCGCGGCGTTTCAACCAGAATCCTCTGAGGAACTTTCCTCTTGAACCGTAGATTTCGCTTGAGTATTTTGCAGTGACCTCGGTTCCGTAGGTACAGTTGCTGTTAAGGTCAGAGAAGGCCCAGCAGTCGAATCATAGTTTGGTGGCCGGGGGGGAGCAGTTAGTGCTGTCTTTAGGTCCTGCCCCGTCAAATTCGCGATATCACGACTTAGATTTATGAAGGGGAGTTTTCCTGAATTTCCTGGGACATTGTAGTATGGAGGTGGCATCCACGATGGGTAAATTCTTTGGTGGCAAGCTGAAGCTTGCAGCCTAAGTGGATGATGACGCAAATATTTGTCGCAAAGAAAGCAAGCTTTTTTACTCGTCCCAATGAGTCTCAGGTGGGGAGCTACCCCAGGGTTGCTTTCGTAAAAAACAACGATTTGCATCTCGGCATGAAGCGTCAGCATCCGGGGATAGGCTTTACGTAGCCTCGCTTCAACATCATGGGTGCCACAATGCTTTTCAAGCTTCTCCATTATCGAGTTTGTATCTTTTCCTGTGAGTGTGCGAACTATTGCAAGCAGTGGAGCTTCATCTTTTGGGAGTTTGAACTGACGTTGATGAGGAGCATTGATCGGTCTGATGGCGACATTGACGAAGATGCCGGGCTGCTTCATAGCAAACTTGACCATGGATTTGATTGCAGAATGATAGCGAGCCATTTTGTGTAGATGATCCAACCAAGCCGGACTTTGTGATTCATCAAGGTTTAGTAAAGTTTGTAGTTGCTCAGCGTACTGCCATCGAGCTTCCGACGCCCAATTGATGAGCTTGACGATAGTCGCACAAGTCCAATTCTGGATACGGGAGGCAGAGGTTGTGAAAGGGCAACTCTCGAGCCAGATCCTGAGTTTTTCTGATCGAAGTTGATTACTATAGACTCCAAACTGTGCTTTTTGTAGAAATTGGCGAATTCCTCGCTTCTCAATCTTCTCTGCAATTGGCAAAATTCGGCCTTCGTCAAGCTCAGCAACCAGTTGTAGAACTTTGGTCTCGGCTTGCGATGATGGCGTTTCTGCATCGCTCACCTTGTCAGCCACGCTCATTCGATTTGAAAAGATCGCATACCTCTTCTAGAGACCTCTTGCAGCACTTTCAACACTCTTTGTAGTCCAGCTAGATCCTCAGGTGTCAAGCCATGGTTTCGCGCCAAACGGAGGATATTTCCAGTTTGCTCATCATGTATTTCCAGACAAACAGCCGTGGCTGTTTCTGCTCCTGAGCTAGACGTTGAGCAAATAAGAGCAAATGAGTCTAGAAAATTTTGCTGGAGCTGCCATGCACCCAAAAAGCTGCCGTCTGAATTGTCATCGAGTATACTCCGGGTCGGTTTGCCTCGGACAGGGTCGATCAGACGTAACAATGTCGACTGTAGTACAAAGCGATCGAGGGAGTCCCCTGTCACATGAACTAGTTCACCTTTTTTATTCATTGTAACAAACCTTTCGAGTGTTTTTCCGTTGAGGGTATGAAGCTACGCGACTGAGGTGGGCTACACTATTATTAACAGGCAGTCATGAGCTTTTGGCTTGCATGTTATTTCATCATATATAAGCACATGGGTGCATTTCTCAAGTGGTTGGCCTTCCATCTAATTGGTCCACGTTGACATGCTGATGTGGTGGGGGCTGACTTGGAGCCCTTGCTGCAAGGTTGGGCCTCTTTGCTCAACCAGTACCTGATACTTGCAATCCCAATATTTAATCGCTTATGTAGGCAAGGATCCTACGTCGTTAGTGTTCTGTTAATTTGGCCATCCTTCTAGCACCTGTGTAACTTCTATATATTACTATGCTTAAGTTTTAGTTTCAGTATACTGTAGCTTTAAAATATTTAAATATAAGAACAAAACATATCCTACTTAAATTATACTTAAATAAATCATTTTCAGACTCTTAAAATATAAAATTATACATTAATATCAGATTTATGATATAATATTCTAGTAAAATATAATCTAATAAAACATAATAACATCCTCGATAGCCCATTACAGCTCAACTTCATAATTCATTTTATAGTCCCAAGCTTTTCATCTCAATTACTGGCAGCTTTATAACAAGATCAGCCCCTCCATGTCTGTTTCATTATTGTTGATACTGTCTTAGCGCACGTGCACCAGATACTCGCCTGACTCTCACTGGCTCCACGGGAAATTAGTACCGCTAGAGGGGTTGGTCAAGGCGCCCGAGCCCGACCTGAGCGACGCTTTGCTAATGCACTGGGAAGATCTTTGAGACCCAGCGGAATTAGCATGCCTTTATTAACCGATCTAATAGCTGGGTCAACCCTTCACGCTGTTAGTCACAGGCTTTGTTCTTATGCGTTCTGCGCAGGTGGAGCTCAAGTTGCTCAGCTTCGTGAAGAAATCCGCTCAATATAATCGGCATTTGGGTTTTTATACATAGCCCAAAGATAAGTATCTTTCTATGGAGATTGAGTGACAAGAAGGGAAAGATTACAGTCAGCGTGACCGTCGTCCGGCAGGATGATATGCATTGGGCAACAGACGCTTCTCGGCCTTGTCTGCAGAACGGATGGAGGATGTTAACGACTTCCATTGGTTAAGGTGGTGAATGACGACAATGCTAGACTGGAAATGTTGAAAAGATATGACGAAATTCCAAAATGTGTAATAAGTGGTTGCCAAGATACTGAAATAGCCTGTGCCTTGTTTTTCCGGCTCGGATGTGGCTGGATCGATGTCAGCTCGTATTTTGAGACATTGAGTGACAATCCTGGCCTGGGTGGCGGATGTGATCTGACGATCTACTATATTGGCCTATCAATGTCTTTGAGCGTAGAGAACTGGGCTTTAGGTAGAATTACGTGAAAAAGGAAAACACCAAAAAAGTCGATAGTGGGTTTCAAAGCGGTCTATGGCTTGTTTCGAAGTAGCTGATTTGTTAGCTGACCCCTGAAATGCAACGCCAAGAGTAGCTGAAAAGCAGGCTGGCGGTTCAGTACAGTTGGCGCGTCAGCATTTCCTACTTCAAAAAGAACAGCCATCCTGTGAAGCCCGTTTTCTCTCCTGAAGTTCTGTTGTCCCATAACTCTTGGTTGGTTCTTAATGAAAAGGTTGCTCCATCTCCTGCCATTTGCCCTACTCAACAGGGCTTGGGTAGCCGCAGCGCCTACCCAGTCTATGTCAACTCTTCCCGACGATACAAGCGAGGAAATGATTGGCTGGGTATCTCCTGATGCACGCAGGAATACGTGGGGCATTATTTGGAGCTGCTTAACAAATTTCATTGTTTGTTCATGGAAATGTGTTCACTTGAACATTCCAAGGCATAACGAAGCCATTGCTGGATGGCACAAAATCGACCTATGCTCAGGAATCGAAATACCGTATTGGCCTGAGCAGCCTCTTTTGTGGAAGTGGACACGCAAGCTTCTCTGGATGGCTTTGATTGCTGTCGCCCCTGAGTATGGTGTTGCTATGGCCTTGTCACAGTATTTACAGGCAAAGAATGATATGGAGAAAGCAAAACCACTACCAAATGGGTACGTATAACACTCAAGATCCAGGCAATTTTCTAACCGGCAGATAGTTTACATCTTTCTTTGGCTCATGCATTCTATGTTCAGATGGGGGGCATAATCGTATGCGATGTTTCACCTGTATCCCCAGCACAGGAACAAGAATTCGCTAATACACCTTGGCGATTTATATCGAAAGTTGAAATTATCACCTCGCTACGTACGAATTATTGAAATTCAATAACCAGGACGGGCCGGCTAACCTTTTTATTAGGCCAGCTGAATGAACCTAGATTAGTTCCGAGAATCACAGAAGAAGACATTAAAGACCTAGGTAAATCAGATGCATTCACGAAGGTCTTTGCTCTTCTGCAGTGTACTTGGCTAGTTATCCAAAGTATAGCCCGAACTGCTCAAGGGCATGCTATATCCCAGCTAGAACTGACTACGCTGGCCTTCATTCCGTGCGCACTGGCCATGTACATTCTATGGTGGCAAAAGCCGTTTGGCATTGAGCGAAGGCATATCCTCCTTTGATTGCCAGAGAAAATGAATAATCTGCCGGCGGACTTTACTTTCAGCATAGACGATCTTTTTAAAGCCAAGCCTGGGAAGAAACTCTTGAAGATGAGAAGGAAAGATTCAGGGTGGTAAATGTTTACGGATTTGGCTATCGCGTTACCAGACGATCCAAACGAGCCAACCGATAAGGAGTCCCCAGAGGACTACATCGCGGAAAGAGATACAGGTGGAGGAACGTCGGCAGGCTTAGCAGAAAGTACATCTGCTACTACTCGCATAGCGCCATCGATTGTCCTGTACTTTACGGCAGTGATGTTCTCGGCGATACACCTTACCGCTTGGAATTGGAATTTTCCATCAAATCTGGTACGAGAGTTGTGGAGATGGTTTGCGTTGGCCGCCTTGTTGACTTCGCTTTCCCCCGTTGCCATATTAGGGTTTATCATGCTACTCGACCTTGACCCTCTAAACAGAACACCAGAATGGCTTGACGATATCATCGTGACGGTTATGGGATGGTCCACCGTTGCGATGTTCTTCTTTTATACGATTTCGCGGCTTGTCATCCTCGGTTTGACTCTCCATTCGCTTTCATCCATGCCCGAAAGAGCCTATGAAAAGGTCAGCTGGATGGCCTGGATTCCTCACTTCTCTTAGGTCTTTCTGTTATGTAATTCTTCATATGGGAAGGGACGATAACAGCAATTATCGCCGAGGAAAAGGAATATCCAGGTAAGTAATGGAAACTATTGCCGACAAGGCGAGCCATACTGCCAAGTCTGCGAAGACCTGATTTGTATTACTGGGACGGCGGCGACGTTGGGATTATTCTGATGGCTAGCTTGAACGTTATACACTATTTTTGAGGGTCAGTCAAGGACGCTGGAGAGTGATTCAAAGTTCATATCAAGAGAATGGTTGCACTTTTGGAACGGATATGGGAATCCCAGCACTTTTTACTGGCACAGGTGATATCTACACTTGATAACTAAATAAATATAGAAGAGGATTAGCCTTTAAAAAGTCTGCGTGCTCAAGAGGTGTGCTCATTCAATAGTCTACTATTCATCCTAAGTTCTATCCGCTGATTTAAGCTCTCAGCCACAAGTCCCAACTGCAAATAACACATCTAGCTCCTACTATTCATCCTTTATGCTATCTGGGGCCGACATGTTCACGAGAGCACATAGCAGATGTACGAGTCTGTGCGTTAAAGGGGGCAACGCGGCACTGAGTTGCATGCCATAGTTTAGATCTAAATCGTTCAACAAATGATCATTTCACGATATTACACAATTACATCAAAGGTACATCGTGATTTCTCACAACCCTAATCAAGATCCGGCAGCTCAGACGAATCACTATCATCATCATCATCCTCAAACTCCAGCCCATACATCTTCCGCGCCGCCGTAATCGTCACATTCCCAATGGCCTTCTGGCAAACCAACCCATTAAACCCCCCCGCTGCAATCCTCATAAGTTCCTTGCCATCACCATCTGGATCCTCCGCAAACGTCATGAGTATATATCCCACTATAAACAGGAGCTGTTTCTCCTGATCAAGATAAGCCGGCCCATGAAGTCTTCGCAGTACGGGATCGTAGACACTTTTAATCTGGCGAAGAAACTTCCATGACCACCGGTGTAGAACTAGATAGGGGAAGCAGAACTCAAACATTTCGGCGGTGAGGGCCATGGCGAGGGGTTTTAGAAGGGCGCCTGCTCTGAGTTTACCGCCGTCTGTTGCCTTTCTCTTCTGTTTCTGTTTCTGTTTCTGTTTCTGTTTTTTGAGATCTGGTGCATCATCTGCTTTAACGAAGGCAAGCTCATCTTCGGAATTGTCTTCGAGGTAGTTGCTTCGAGAAATGATGGAGTCAACATTTTCAGGCGTAAGATCGACTTGCCCAGATTTTCGGAGATATCTCTCGAAGAACATGCGCGACACAGGCACTCCATCTTCTATACCGCGAGGCCCAGACCGAGAAGCCATGTCCTGATGTCGCTTAGGCTGTCGCAGGAGACGACCCTTGTGGGTTGTGATAGCTGAAGCAGAGTAGCCCATCTGAAGAAGAAATCTGTTCAGATACTCATCCTTGTTCTTGGGTGGACTTCCAACAAAGAAGTTGGAATCACCGAGTAAGCTCCGGACCACATCCATGTCTTGCCAACTACTAACGAGCAGTCCCTCTTGCTGGAGCGCATTGTACAAATGTGCAGGATATGTAACAGAGCCCCAAGCATTCATCACCGCTATGCCAATCTCATGCATCCCAGCGCGGTAATGAAAGAGAAGCAGTCCGCTGAGAATCGGCGACAGAAAATGAATCCGATACATCTGATCATCCGTGACTTGTGCACCAGCTTTCTGACCAACTCTCTTCTTGGCAAGAAAGACAGGATCTTTGCCGATCCAGGCGATAGACTGTTCCAGTTCTTTCAGCGTACGCTCATTCGAGGCTGGCTACGTTTCACTCTTTAGGTTCTGGTGATGTTTGATATGTAGGTTCAGATCATTGCGCATGGCACTGGTTTGAGAACTCAGCGTCTCAAAGACCAAAGCTGTATCCGCTCGGAGGATGTGGTGGACGGCGAGAAGGATCTGCGTCGCGAAGACGAGATAAAAGGGGGTCTTGTCGGTTTTGACGAGTTCCCGGATTCCGCGGATGAAATCATCTTCAACAGGATAATTCGGAACAGCTCGTGCAAGAGTTACCGCTTCAGTGAAGTATTCAAAGAGAATAATATGATCTTCGTTGAAGGGCATTCGTGGGCGGAGAACACTTCTGACGCTCTCGAGAACGCCGATGAAGTAATTATGCGTTGCGTCAGATTCATCGTTTATCTCAGCTCCATGTTGTTCCAATTGGGCTCCGAATCTGGAGCGCATGTAGATTACGCGGTCGATAGTCTCGGCGAGAGACTTGGGCACTGAGATGAGTGGTTTGGTCGAAGCAAGGATGTATTCTGCCAACGGGATAAAGTCCTTGATTGCAATGATGTACTTGGGCCGACTTGCTTCCACTGGAGCTGTACTCGGTGCAGGCTTTTGCTTCTTGGCATCTTTTCTTGCCTTTCCCTTTAAGCTACCTCCTCCTTTCGGTTGAGATGATTGCATAGCGGTGGAGGTGAGTAGATCAGCTGGGTAGCCGCACGCTTTTGCAGTCGAAGCGAGCCATGCTGCGACTGAGTCGGTGTCTGCTTTGTACTGCTGGTACGTGCCCTGCAGCGGCGTGGGGAGCATAATGATGGAGGATTTGGTCCTAAGGCTGCAACTCTGAGGCTCAGTTGAGGACCCTGATAAGTTATGGAGGGGCCAAATCTAGGGGGAAAAGTGCGCGATGTCGGGTCGTACGAAATGCAGTTCGTCACGTGATATGGGAATCCCCTCACTCTTATAACTGGCGCGGACGAAAAACATCCTTAATTACTATACGTCGAATAAATCACTTTTATGCTCAAAAGGTGTGCTCAATCAGTAAATTGGTAAGTTTGCTATCAAGTCAAGAATTGTCCGCAGATGAACACCTAAGCGTGGGTGAATCCATGACCCCAAGGAAGACCCAGGGGGTTCACGACGGTGAAGTCGCGCTCATGAGGGTTACCCTGGAGGTTGCCCTTCTGCGTAGTAAAGTTCTCAATCGTTCCCAAGTTCTTGATCCTTCCCAACAGCTTCTCAAGAACGCGGTAACCGGAACCAGCAGCATATCCGGGAAGTTCATGGCCCGCAAGCTGAACCTCATACCATGTCAGACCACGCTCCTCACCCCACTGTCCAACAGTACCCTCCTCACTGAGTCTTCCGCCGTTGTAATCAATGTGGAAGGGCACGTAGAACTGCTTGTCTTGGGGATACTTCTGGAAGCCCTTCTTGCCGTTCCAAGTAGCGTTCTGGATGGCGAAGAGGGTTCCGTTGGGGGGAAGAAGGAAATCAAGACGACCGACTCCGATGATAGTGTTGTTGGTGTGCTCGATGACACGCTTGAGAACGTCGTTTTGAGCGGGGGCGAGAGAAGTGTCGCTGCGGTTGGAGTTGGGGTCACCGAAACCAAAGACCTTGTTGGGGGTGCATTGATACCATGTCACGTCGGTGGGGGCGTTGAGGGCCTTCTTCACGTCTGTGCGGTTGAAGTAGACCTGGGCACCTGGAGGAGAATAGTCGCCCTGAACTTATTAGTACTGGTTATACAAAAACGGTAGAGATGAACTTACCTGGTTGACGATACCGAGCTGGCTGTAAGGATGGGGGCAGGTATCAGTGATGTGATAGATGTTGAAGCAAGGGTTCGAATCAAGAGCAGCGGAGTAAGCCCAGTCAAAGATGTCGCAAGTATAGTTGCTCTTGGGATTCGTATCGGCGTACGGATCAGGAAGAACAGGGAACTTCTCCGCAGGCGGAGGGAAAGTTCCGTACTTCTTGAGATACTTCTCATACCCGCAGTGCTGATGCGTCCATCGTAGAGCATTCATGTACGTCTGGTTAAGATAGAACAGGTTCGCCCAAGACTCGATGTACGGGTAGATGACAGCCTGCTGCTGAAGAGTACCGTCACCGATGATGGGATCGTTGATGGCCACGCCGCCGAGCTTGTAGTAATCGTCATCGTTGGCTGTGATGAAAGCGTCGGCGATGTAGGGGACGTAGTAGCCGGCGTAGGACTCTCCAGTGATGTAGGTGGTGGCGCCCTTGAGCTCAAAGGTGTTGATGAAGTTCTTCCAGAAGCCGATGAATTGCTTGCCGAGCTCTACTTCGTTGGTGATGTTGGGCTTGCCTTGGCTGTAGCCTACACCGACGGGTTGTTCGATCCAGATAACGTTTGTGCTAGCATTGTTAGTCAAGCCACAGCCAAAGTCAATTGTTCCACTTACAGGTTGGTCCAACTGTAGCTGTTGGGAACGGGAGCGAGAGTTCCCTCTTGCCAGAGGAAAGGACCGTTCTCGGTGAGGAGACCACTAAGCGAACTGCAGCCAGGACCACCGTTCAACCTTAAAAAAAAAAAAAAAAAGTCAGCAGTGCTCTACAATCTATCAATTGGATCAAAACCTACCAAATGACAACCTCGTCTCTCTTAGCCTTGGGGTTGGTGCTAGGGAAGAACCAAAAGTACAACTTGCGCTCCTCCTTGGGATCCTGAGAAATTGGAAGCAGTCCAGCATAAGACTCCCCAACGTCGAACTTGACCTCAGGAATAGCAGTACCATTCACAACAAACTTCTCAGAATTCTTGTTCAGGAACTTGCTCTTGGATCGCTTCTCAAAGGCAGGCTGCTCCGGTGCAGCAGCGCGCCTCTCATCGTATCGGCGAGGATGCACACGATTGAAGGCGTTGATGGCGCCTTGGTTGAAGGCATGGGACAGTGTCCCAAGGGCCAGAAGACTGATCAGACTGAACCGCATTTTGGAGAGACAGGTTTGGTCGTGCAGAGATGATCAATTGATCATGGCGGGGGATGTTCTTATAGCTGCAGCCTGCATGTATATGGGCCGGACAGACATAGCATTGATCACCAAATTGATCCTGCGTCATGGGTAATCTGATGTCACAGCACGGAAACACGGCACTTGCGCCATGTCAAGGATTATCGCTGCAAAGCCCAAATGTATGTACAGATTGACCGGTAAGAACGGCATCGTACATACAGCAGCACATCCATGTTGTATCGGGAACTGCCTCACTCGGTACAAGTGTGGAGAGCAAAAGTTCCGCCTCACAGACCTTCCTATCCTGGCGAGCTCTCTTCTCCAAAAGCGCAGGGATCTTTTGGGGGCGCCGATCTTGATTTCCTTCAGGCTTAACGGTAGTTCTACCCCTCATTCTCCCTTATCCTGTAGCTTGTCGCTTGTTTACTTGCTAGGCCCTTTCTAATCGTCATCGCTATTTTCTCACGCTACAAAAGGACGGCGGCGGACGGGGGGTATTGGGGTTGACAAAATATCCTTGCAATCTTACGTGGAGACCTTATCTCTATAATTGAAACAATTGGTTCAACAATGGGGGATCTTTGTCTCGGTTAGACACGAGACACATCCGATCTGCAGGAAGAGTACTCCGTACAAACTACGCAATTCAGTTGGTTGTTATCGTGATAAGCAAGCCATTTACATTCCTCCGCATGCAAGCCACACGCGAGTCTGACATGCACTAACAGAGAACGCCTCGCCTCGCCTCGCGGTCAGACGACACTTTTGGAGATAGCCTTCCCGAGGTGGCTGAGATGTCGACAGAACTTCTCGAACCAATACCGCTTGTTTCTAGCGCTGCCTCGGACGCCTCGGCTTCTTCGTATTCTTTGTGGCACGATCGGATGTGATGAGCCGTTCCGGTGCGACGTGATGCTTTGTTCAACGATAACGATAAGGTTAATGAGACTGGTTTCAAGGGCCCAGCCTCCCTCTTTTTCTTTGCATGACTGTGAGTTTGACTGATCGCGCCACGTGCTGACCGCTTAATTACTGCTTTCGCTATAGCCTCATTTTATGGCTCATTGTTAGTCAAGACTTGTCAGTTGCCAAAAGTCAATTGAGCGTCCACAATTAAGTTTCTTGTGGCGGTTCGTATTCAAGCTTTTAGCTCTCAACAGTCACGACTGATGATCTTCTGCCGAGCCGTGTTAGCGCCCGTCACAAATAACGCATGATACCTTGCCATTCCCTAATATTACATGGGACGGCAGAACAAAGTTTTATCCACAAAGGTTGAGACTGAGTCGAATAAAGTGCTTGGGTTTCGAGGCTTCATTTATTAAACTTTACAAATAATCCCGAAGAAATTTTGCATCTCGGGGTATTTTTTAAAACCAATTCTAGCAGCGCGCATACGCTGGAGATTTGTCCACCAACCTGAGTCTGGTAGACAAATATTTACCTTCGAGTCAATCTATTATAGACATTCTCAAAACTTTGATATTCAAGTAATCTATGCTGACCCTTTCTAATATATGGCGCTTGACGTAGAAACACTGACATTGTGAACGCGTTTCATCACGATGGAAATGAGGACCCGACCACGACTGAGATTAAAAATATAAAATCATGACGGTTAATATGCAAAAATGTTGAAAAATACAGTTGCGAATCTTGTTCCACACTCGGCCAATAAAATGTCATTACTTTGCCATTTCTACGTCATCGGCGACCTCAAATACGATGATTTTACCCAAGCCAGAGTGCAGGTCGACATTAAAGGTGTCTTCACCCATGAGTCCTTCTTGTGGCAGAGTCCATGGCCAAAATAGAACGCTAGAAAGACCAATACACCAATGTACGTGTCAAGAGTGAAGAAGCAGGCCATTGTCCAGGGAAGAAGACTGGGAATTCATTCAGCAGCATCAAGATAGGTGGCTGGAGTCTTGACTGGAACAGCAAGTCTGTCACGCCTTGGGCCTTGCATGCCTCCCAGAACCTCAACAAAAGGACACTGCAGTAGATCCAAAGTAAATCAAGCAGTGTTTGTAAGAATGATGAACCGGTCGAACACCTTGGATGATGAAGAGGAAGCGTTCAGATAGGCAAGAAGCCCAAAAGATGGAGCTTGCCACTGCCGGGTAGATAGGGTGTCCCCAACTAGCGCATCGTCTTGTATGGTTACAATTAATTAAACTTATGTTACGGTTATAATAAGCATATAAAGGGGTCAAGTTGCATTCTCGGATGTGAATTGAGTCTTATTAGCTACCTGCACTTAATCTAGGTTATCCGCCCTGTAAAATAATATTGCATTCTCAAAGGCCGTATGGAGTACGAATGAACAACGAGGTCCACTGAGAATATATGCACAATAACATAAACAGAGTCTCAGAGAGTCAATGTAATGTTGTATCTTGTTAGAAAGATTCACGATACGGAGCTCAGTTTCTACATATATACTGAGCATCCAGTTCAAACGCAGGCAGCCCCGGGAGTCGCGAGTTATAGTCTGTCTTAATCATTGATCACATTACGGAGGGTTTAGCCAATAGCCACCAAGAGACATTTTGCACTTTCGGCCTCTTCAATTGACTACTTGTTTTCTTCTCACTTAGCCACATATTTTTGACATTGCGCTTCGCAAGTGCTACAAACGCTGGCACTGAGAATAGGGCAAATCTTTCCCGGAGCTCGTCTTTTAACATACTGCTTACATTCCTGATATTGTCACAGATCTGAATCACATTGATACTCTAGCGACTAGTCTGTCTCTCTGCCCGCTGGAGATTGTGTGGCCGAGGCGCTCGGCGGAGCATACATTGTTCTAATCACTGCCAGGACTGCTAGGAAACCAGGAATTACTTTTTAATGCAATAGCCTGAGTATGAAGCTAAGAGTATCAGACCTACAGTAAGAAAACCTGTTAACACTGCACCCATCGGCCTCATTCCGTTGGCCTCTTAAAGTGCACCTTCAACTCCTCCCAACTATGCTTATTATAATCAGGCTGCACCTTCTTACAAGTCTCCAACCCCCAATCCGTAATCCCCAACATCAAACTACTCTCAAACATAAACGCCATGCTCCCCTCCCCAACCTTGACAGGCTTCAACTCCGCATTACTCGCCCTCTCATACGAATCAGCATCTGGGCCGTGAGCTGTCATAATATTGTGCAGACTAGCACCCGCAGGTTGAAAACCGCCGCCAGTTTTAGCATCGTACTGTCCGCAGATGAGCCCCATGAACTCGGACATGGTATTGCGGTGGTACCAGGGCGGGCGGAATGTATCTTCTTGCACGAGCCAGCGCGGGGGGAAGATTACAAAGTCGGCGATGGCGGTGCCGGGATGGTCGGAGGGGCCGGTAAGGACGGTGAAGATGGAGGGGTCGGGGTGGTCGAAGGATGTGCTGCCTATAACAGAAAAGCGACCTAGGTCGTATTTGTAGGGATAGACTATAACTGTCAGTAGATATTCTCAACAAAAGTAGCATTATATCTGTAACTCACATCTATCAAGGTTAGCTTTGAGCATTAATATTGGGTAGAGATACTCACTTTCCATGCCACGCCACAACATCAAACGGGGTATGTCCCTGCTCAGCAACAAAAAGCTCATTGTTGAACTTATTCAAAATCGTCCAAGTACTCTTCGTATCCTCATCAAAATCCGCAACAGGAATCTGAAAATCCCGCGGGTTCGCCAGACAATTCGATCCAATAGGTCCCAACTCCGGCAGTTGAAAGTGTCCCTGATACAGCTCAAGGATATACCCTCTCACCGGTCCCTCAGGCAGTGTAATTCTATACCTCACTCCCCTAGGAATAATAGCAATTTCATTCGGTCTCACGAGCAGCCGTCCAAGCTCAGTCTGAATATCCAAGACTCCATGTTGCGCAACGATGAGCATCTCGCCGTCGGAGGAATACATCGCTGTTTTGGCGTCCATGTCCCTCCCCGCGGCGAAAACGTAGATCCCAAGACCAGATTTGACAGTGGGATCGCCTGCGCCGGATACAAGCTTTAGACCACGAACCCAATCGACCTTTTCATCAATGTCAAATGGATCCCAGCGGAGTTGCTGAGGCTCATAGTTCAGTTTGGCTTTGAGAATTGGGGATGAGGGGTCAGTGAAGCGCTTGTACGTTGAGTGAGACGCCGAAGGGAGGATGCGGTACAGCCATGTTTGGCGGTTCTCATGCCGAGGAGCTGTAAATGCTGTGCCGGAGAGTTTCTCAGCGTACAAGCCGTACGGGGGCTTTTGGGGCGAGTTGGCGCCTATTGGCAGAGCTCCCTTGATAGACTCAGATCTACTCCCATTAGCTACTTTCAAGTCAAGGTGAAGAGGGACTTACTCATGGAATGAATCAAAGCCATTGAGGTACTCGTACTTCTCAGGCGTAGAAAACTTTGTAACGGGCATTTTCACAATGATCAAATCACATATGTCGTGCTCAAAAGAGTAGATAAGAAATCTTTATCAATCAGTTCTTTCTGCTTTATTTAACAACGTTTTTCGGTTCAAGCCCGAGTTTCCGAGTGGTTGATACGTCCCGCCCCATCCGACTCATCTCGGAAAGAAACGGAAATTTCCGAAACGACCCCGCGATCAAGATAGTCACTTATTAAGCGTCACGACATTAATACTACTCTGCAGCGCGATATAATGATTCCAAGTAGAGGGTCCTTTATGTGTAGAGGATTTAAAAGGCCGGTACTGCCACTGAGGATATCTCGTTGTCGAATTCTTGCATCTTTCTCTACATCTTCACATTCAAAATCGTTAAAAATGGCTTCTTGGCTACCTATCCCTTCGAAGAGCCACTTCTCACTGGCAAACATACCCTTTGGAATCATCTCAACAGCCGCTGGACCAACGCATCGTCCTGCGATTGCAATCGGCCAGCATGTTCTTGACCTATCAGCCTTTGCTCAAAACAACGGTTTCTCCAAACTAGCAGACTTTCCCTCCGATCAACTCAAGGTCTTTTCCCAAACTACCCTCAACGGCTTTGCTGCTCTTGGACGACCCGTGCACAGAGCTACACGAGCCTATCTTCAGGACATCTTCTGCCAAGAAACGCCATACCCTGAGATCCTCAAGGATAATGAATCCCTGAGAAAACAAGCCCTCATTCCAATTGCGGATGTTCAGTCTCACTTGCCGCTTAGCATCGGCGACTATACTGATTTTTTCGCTGGTCGTAACCACGCTCATACCGTGGGTACACTCTTCCGCGGCGCTGCAAACGCTCTGCAGCCTAACTACAACCATCTACCCGTCGCATACCACGGGCGCGCAAGTTCCGTCGTGGTATCAGGAACACCCCTCCACCGCCCCTGGGGCCAAGTTCTGCCTAACCCTCAAGCCAAAGAGCCTGTGTTCCAACCCTGCGCCCGACTTGATATTGAGTTGGAGCTCGGTATGTTTATCAGCAAGGGGAATAAGCTCGGTGCTCCTGTTGATGTGAATAACGCGGAGGAGTATATCTTTGGATATGTTCTTATGAATGATTGGAGTGCGCGGGATATTCAGCAGTGGGAGTATGTTCCGCTGGGACCGTTCAATGCCAAGAACTTTGGGACGACGATTAGTCCTTGGGTTGTTTTGGCGGATGCGCTGGAGGGTTTTAGGGGGAAGGGGTTGGAGAATGAGGTGCCGCCGAAGAAGTATCTCGATGAGAAGAGGGAGGATTCAATCCTCGATATCAACCTTGAGGTTTCCATCACTAGTAAGTCACCGCTTAAGCTCAACTGAAATAGTGATACTGACAAGATGCAGCTGCCAAGGGTAACAAGACGAAAATCACACAAGTCTCATCCCAGAACCTTCTCTGGTCCTGGCCCCAGATGATCGCCCACCACTCCGTATCTGGGTGCAACCTACGTCCAGGAGATTTACTCGGTTCAGGAACGATTTCTGGTCTTGAGCCTGGAACACAGGGAAGTCTTCTTGAGCAAACGATGGGCGGGAAACAATTTGTCAAGTTGGAAGGAGGAGAGGAGAGGAAGTTTATCCAGGATGGTGATAGTGTTACTATCACGGGTTGGTCTGGTACTGCTGAGGATGGGCTTGTTGGGTTTGGGGAATGTGAGGGTACGATTATTGCTGCCATTCCTAGAGATTAAAGAGGTTGAGGTCGTTTAGACTATAGATTATGCAATTGTTGTTTGAGCATCATTTAAGTGGCTAAGCGACGTGATATATGCAAATCTGTTAGAAGCTATACTATGATCTTTTAGATTGACTCCTTGAGTAGATTTTCATTAATTGCGAAACCAGTTTGACCTCCTTCTACACAGTAATTACGATCGCAGATGCATTATGGTTAGGAATCTCGTGGGCGCCTCATCACGGATCAGACCATGTCGGAATTCGAGGTGACTGTGATCCATCATCTCAGTCTTCCTAATTCCCTCAGAAGCTATATCCACACACGACTATCCGAACCAAGTGCCGACAAATACCTTCCTCGTCGTATTCCTGCACAACAGTGGAGCTCAACCTAGCTCCGGAACTCTCACCTCAAATTCCGAGGCAACTCCTTGATATAAACCTCCAAACCTCCAAACACACTTCTAATCTCTATATCCGTACTTCCCTCTCTCCACTCCACCGAATCCATCATGTCCGGCCAAATCACCCGCGTCACCCTCTTCAAGATCCCCAAAGCGGAAGATCAACAACATCTCGTCGATCTCTACAAGCAAATGCCCCAGAAAGCCACAAAGGTAACCCCAACCAACTCTCCATTCCCTCTCCTCTAACATTTCACAGGACGGGAAGCCATACATCGTCTCAGTGCAAGCTGGAAAAGCAAAAGCAGACCAGCGATCTCAAGGCTTCACAATCGTGGCTATCTCAACGTTCGCATCGCAGGAGGATTTTAACTACTACGACACTCAATGCGCTGCGCATCTTGAGCTGAGGACTTTTGCGAAGAGTGTTAATGAGGGCGTGGCGATGATTTACTTTGAGAACGAGGTTCTATAGATTAGAATAGGATTTTTATATTAAGCCTTGGAATCTCATGGATATATCCTTTCCTTGCTCTGCTGCGATCGCGTACTCTCCTTCGCTAAACGTGCTTGGAACGGGCTGTAGGAATTGTTGCCCTTCGCCGAATGCATTAAAGAGGTTGAGGAGCGATTCACTCATTTGGAACATATCGGGAACTGAGTTTGCGACATCTGCGTCGCCAAACATCATGTCGCCGAAGGAAAAGGCCTCGTTATCGGGCATTGCCATGGGGACGTGCTCTTCAGCGTTGACGTCAACCTGTGGAACTGTCTGCTCGGTTGTAGCTCCATTTTCATCATCCTTTCGAGGCTCGCCATCTTCGCCGTTTTGAGGAAAGCCAAAAGTGTTCATTCTGGGAATCATGCCCCGAATACTCTTCCAAAGTCTTTTACTGACAATGTTATGTCGGGATAACCCCCGCACTAGCTCAACGCCATCGGAGAATGTGCGTTTGCACGGTACGGAGAAAATTTCTGGGGCGTGACACACAGCTAGGAAAATAACTGCCAAAGCACTTAGCAGAAAGTAGTTGAACACGTTCTGCTGCCGTTTGTAAATATCAGTCGTAGCGTGCAGATGCACCAGAACCTGGATAGTATCCTGGGCTATATCGACTACCAACCACGCATTCTGTGGATTAGCAGCTATACTAGCCGTACTCATCAGATGATGCCGATAAATCAAGATACGAGCGTAATTGCCACGAAGGTATAACAACGCCCGCAGACGATGTGGCAGCCGCGGTTGAGCTCGCGGTGCAAGACCAAGACGAGGATGCCGAAGTCGGAGATGCGGCGGAATAGAATCTAACCAATCTTGAGTCTTCAAATCGAGAATAGCAGCTGTATCGTCGGGAATGGTTTGAGAAGCTGAGCCAAAAGGTGGAATGGCTTCCCAGATTTTAGAGCATAGTTGTCCATATCCAACCATGCACTGAAGATACAAATACTCTTCATCCTACTCTAATCAGCTTAGATCCTAGTCTTTGATAAGTTAACTTACAGGTTTTGGTAGCTCTGGATCAACGTCCTTATCGACCAGCGCAAACGATAAACTCGTTCCAAAACTCCATCGCCGGTCAAGTACGTACACGCACCAAAACACACGCGTGGCCAATCGTCGAGAATCAGTGTCTTTGAAGTTATCCAACAGACTTCTTTTTCGATGGAGGCCCATCTCCAGAGCTTGACGCGCTGCTATGCCGATAGACCGCCACGCTAATAGCTCCTCGCCAGCGTGGAAGTAGTAAATACTCTACTGTGATCAGTACCCTTTCATTTTAACAATGGAGGAGACTTACCAGCATTGCTAAAAGTTGAACTTCTTTCAAATCAACCTGCGGACTCAGAATACTCGACACATTCGTCTGCACCGAGTCCACAATCGCCGTCGCCAACTCAAGCTTACTCGGCTCCTCAAGCAAAATGCCCGTCGAGATGGCCACCTTTGCAATATCAATATCCTTCCCACTAACCCTCCCCTCATCCTCAAACCCGCCACGAATCGCCTGCAATATCTCCTTGCTCTGCGCGATATACTCTGCTATATCGATGAACGGATACACCGACTCAACCTCCTCCTGGAAATTGACAAGATACTTTGTGATGTCACTCGCCGTGCAGCAGTGCCAGAAACTAAGATCATTAATAGAGTCGAGAGCTGGTTCGACGGGAGATTGTGCGCCGCTGGGGGGCATAGAGTCGAATTTGGGAACGCCCATTCTGTTGAGGGAGCGTTCGCTAACGAGGATTCCGAAGGCGGAGCGCGTTGGACCGACGAATTGCGGTTGTTTGGGCATTTCGCCGCGGTGCGTGCTTGCGGGTGAGTGGGTTACTATGTTGTGTGATGATACGGTCGATGCATCTTGGGGATGGGTTTGGTGGTGGTTTTGGTTCTGGTCTTTGAGCTCGCGGACGACGCCGACGAGGTCTGACATTTGTTGACGGAGTTCTGATAATTGATGATTCAGAGCTTGAATAGTTTGATTGCTGATGCCTTGTCAGTTTATTCTTTGAATACAGTGGAATACTTACTCATCGGGTTTCTCTTTGCTAGCTTGCGTACTCGTCGCGAACGTACACGTCAACCCGCCAGCGATACATCGCTCACACGCATTATCCTCCGAGGGAATACACTTGAGTTTCTTCTTCTTACAATCATCACTACGCCAGTCAAGTCAACACTCATCCCCATCATCACGGATCTCTCTCACTCACCAAGCAACAGACGTGTATTTGCCCCTCTTACTCCGTGGAGCAGGTGTGTCAGCAACGCTCTCAGCATCGGCCGAGTTCCGCTTTTTCGGCTTTAGTACCGGGTGCTCTTCAGTCATGGCGAACAGTTAACACTTTCCGAAAGGTTAAGAATCGACTGAGGGGTCTTGGATTGGAAATCCCTGGTTAAAGAGGGTTTGTCGGAAATTTTTCCGATGTTTCCGAATCGGAAGAACAAGATTTGCGGGGTTGGCGAGCTAGAGAGTGTGGGGTTACTCTTGGCGTATTTTGGTGTTGATGGAGGGTAGGCATTGACTTTGCAATGGTATATAGAGCTGAACCAAATCCGTAATCCAATACTCTCACTCTCTAGCAATCAGGTTCTTCACAGTGTTCATCATGACGATCGCTAATCTCCTTGTTTCGCTAAACAACCAAGTCCACGAGAACAAGGGCCAGTCCCTCCTCGTGACGCTCCTGATTGGCCCGCTGATCTACATCTTCATCAACGAACTCATTCGTCACAATGCGAGGATCAGCAACTTAAAAGGCCCCTCGGGCTTACCGCTCATCGGCAATATCTGGGACATTCACATCAACGCCGCTGAGAAGTACCGCGCTTGGGCCAAGAAGTACGGACCCGTTTATCAGATCCAGCTGGGAAATATTCCTATCGTTGTTGTCAATTCTGCTGCGGCTGCGAGGAGTATTTTTGGCGCGAATGCACAGGCTTTGAGCTCGAGACCTGAGTTTTACACATTTCACAAGGTAGGCTTACTCTGAGATCCTGATGTACAAGGGGATGCTGACGGTTTAGGTCCTCTCTGATACTGCTGGTACTACAATCGGTACTTCTCCCTACAGCGACTCCCTCAAGCGTCGTCGTAAGGGCGCTGCCTCTGCTCTGAACCGTCCATCAGTCGCTACATACGTCGATCATCTCGATGTTGAAACGCGCGACTTTGTCAGAGAGCTTTTCGAGTATGGAAAAGGCGGCAACATCCCCGTCGACCCTATGCCCATGATCCAACGCCTTTCTCTCTCCCTCGCACTCACACTCAACTGGGGCATTCGTCTCAAGAGCCAAAAAGACGATCTATTCTCGGAAATCACCCACGTCGAAGAAGAAATCAGCCGTTTCCGCTCTACCACTGGCAATCTCCAAGATTACATTCCTCTGCTCCGCCTGAACCCTTTTAACATGCACTCTGCCAAGGCAAAGGAGATGCGAAACCGTCGGGATAAGTACCTCACTGATCTTAACAATGGCCTTGACGAGCGTATCGCAAACGGGACTTATAAGCCTTGTATTCAAGCCAATGTCATAATGGACAAGGAAGCCAAGCTGAACAAGGACGAACTCACCTCCATTAGTCTCACTATGCTGTCGGGCGGTCTTGACACTGTTACTACACAGGTTGCGTGGTTTGTCGCGTATTTGAGTCAGCATCCTGAGATTCAGGAAAAGGCCGTTTCGGAGATTAGGAAGTTTTACAGTGAGAAGCAGCCCATGTGCGATGAGCAGGATGATCAAAAGTGCGAGTATATCGTTGCGCTTGTGAAGGAGTCGTTGAGATATTATACTGTCTTGAGACTGGCGCTGCCGAGAGCTTCGATTAGGGATATTGTTTATGAGGGCGTTACTATTCCCAAGGGCACTGTTGTTTTCCTGAACGCTTGGGCCTGCAATATGGGTAAGTCTCCATTCCCCTTTTTTACTTACGTTTGTTTGTGTACTAATCCTTCTGTAGACGATCAAGTCTGGTCTGATCCCGATGTCTTCCGTCCTGAGCGATGGTTCGAACAGCCAGACGCTCCTCTCTTCACATACGGCGTCGGCTATCGTATGTGCGCCGGTTCTCTCCTCGCCAACCGAGAGCTCTACCTCGTTTATATGAGACTTCTCAACAGTCTCAAGATTGAGAAGTCTGACGAGGTGGATTGCCATCCTATCACTGGTAGCTTGGATCCCACAAGTCTTGTCGCTCTGCCTCGTCGATTCAAGGCTATCTTTAAGCCTAGAAACCCTGAGGCTTTACAGAAGGCTTTGGCGGTTGAGAACTGAGTGAGATATGAGGCTGGTGGGTGGATGGTCTCTGTCGGGTGCTGTGTTTGAGCATATTAAATGGTCTGTGGTATTGACTATGTTACTATTGCATGGTGATATGGATCCATCTGGGCTATTGAACCCCTCTGTTACTGTTTAGGCTAGATATAAATAACAAAAGTTAACACACATGTCTTTCTATGTCCCTATCCTAAGTTCTGCCTGTGAACTCCTCTCATCCTTCCAGGCCTGCTTTAAGCCACATTTACTGCGCAGCATTCTCAATAATCTCCACAACCTTAGGTAGAGTCTTCTCATTCAAAAACGGACAATGGCCAGCCTCTATCTTCTCCACATTGACCGCATCCCCCATAGCACCAACCATAGCCAACTGTCCCTGCACAGGAACCGTATTATCAATATCACAGACAACATACGTCTTTGGCACAGTGATATCAGTAGCGACAAAGTCGGCTGGCGTTTCGAGAGACGCAGTGCTGTGATTGACACATTCACTGATTGCCTTCTTAGCAACTTCGGGAGTACAATCGTTGTAGAAGGCGTTTTGTGCTTTTTCGTTTAAATAACAGATATCATCCTATAAGTATGTCAGCAATGCTCGAGACTTGATGCCAGACTTTATGATAGGATACCGTTCTATCGAGAAAGGGGCCGTGCTGGCCTCCAGCAGCGGATAGAAGAGAAAGGCCTTTCACAGGAAGAGCAAACGCGGCGATATACACGACGTGCGAAATGCCACCAGACAAACCATTTGCCTCTCTTTCGTGAACCTGGTAGCCCTCGACGGCAGCAGAACCAGGAATGCCTCCGTAGCTATGGCATACCAACACAATCCGCTTTCCTTCATCAAGGGCGGGCTGGAGGGAGTGTCGAATGGCTTCTACATCGTCTAGGTGAGTTTTGCCTTTGATGTTTTCGTCCTTGTCAGCTGTGACATTATCAGGTTGAAGAACTGTGAAGCCCTTGTTGGTAAGCGACTGCACAAGGCCCTGGTAGTGAGTTGCGCGATGCCATGCACCTTGGACGATGGCGATGAAGGGCTTTTCCGAGTTTGTAGACATGATGTCATATAACAATTTCTTTAAGACGCCAAAGAACAGTGAGCTAAGTGAGATGGAAGTGAGTATTTATAGTTGAGGGTCAATGTCAGCACTGCCGTTGCCAGATACTGCCTACTTCTCTATCAATCTTAGCCACTTCCAATTGCAGGAAAAGTTGTCTTATTTGCAGCTTAGATTGACTCCTTCAGGTGGTTTTGCTGATAGCGCTGACGTTTTAAATCCTGTCAGCCATAAAGCCCAGGGTATCAGCGGCAAGTCCGCCAATGAGAGGCTGAGCTGTCACTTGTAATGCATGTCAGCAAAAAGTGAGAGTAGGGCTGATGTTTGATTGAGAAGAAAAGTCTAGACCTTTACATAATCCTGTTCTGTTCTATACCCCATGCCATTATCCCCCAAATCACAGCTTGAAAGGACTCTGCGGTGGGCTTGCACCCATGGACAACTCCATGCTGTTATCAATCTTCTCCATCGTCTTCTTAAACCCCTCCCGCCCCGCAATCCTCTCAAGATACTTCAAAACATTAGGATACTCCTCCAGACTATACGGCGAAAAGTATCTCATCGTCGTAAGCGGAAACATAACCATGATATCAGCAGCCGTGAATTCCTCGCCCGCAAGCCACTCATTACTCTTAACCCGCTCATCCAACAACTTCAGCGCCTGTCTGTACTTGACTTTTCCAAACTGCACAACGGGGTTATCATCGCTCAACTTGGCAGAGCGGATCAACATAATTCTCCCAAGGGCAGTTTGAAGAGTGCCGTCGACGTAGTGCCACCAGTACAGGAAATCAGCGTACGCTGGGTGGTCTGGGGGCAGGAAGAGTGAGCCGTTGGCGTATTTGTGGCTGATGTATTCGATGCATGCGCAGCTCTCGGCGAGAGTTGTTGAGCCGTCTGTTATGACGGGGGCGGCGCCCATGGGGTGAAGGGCCTTGAAGTCGGCGGGTGCGAGGAGGGGAGAGCGTTTGTATTGCTTGAGATCATATTCGATGCCGAGTTCTTCGCAGAGCCAGGGGATGCGCTCTGACTGGGAGACTTGGAGGTGGTGGACTGTGAGAGGCATTTTGGTGTTTGTGACTGAGTTGAATGATTGTAGAGTCAGAAGTTATGAGATTGACATGCTAGGAGTTCTTATACTGCTCCATCTCAATCGTCATTATGGGGTTCATGTTTTCCGTGCCGAGGCATTTACCGGTCCCACTATCTAGTTGGAGACTTATTCAACCAATCATATAATTTGCCGACTCGGAGAATGTCACCGCTAGTACGCTATCGTCTGCGCTAAGATGATTTGTCATATGATAAATACAAGATCTAGGGTATTTGAAGATCCAAGCTCAAGTCCCATGAGGTCTGATCTACATCTAAGAACGATAGATCAAAGTTATCGTCAACTGGAAAAAGACCAGCCATGTCAGCATCGATGAGTGAGTTGAAGATATCCAGAGCAGGCCATTCAGTGGACCCTGTGTTAAACTGTTTTGGAGTTTGCGGGATTATCGTGTTCGGATTACCCGTATCCGGTGCAAGGTCTGAAGCTTGAAGATCATTCAACATGTCGCCACCGCTAGCAGCAGTGGTGATAGTTGGGTCTGAAGTTTCATCTCCAGCTCTGACATATCCGTTCTCATCAGATCGCAACATGCCACCAAACTGTAAAATCGACGATTTGGCCAGCGACGCATCGACGTCAAAGTCAGCAAGTGCCGAAATATCCATGTACTTTGGCTCGCCGACGATCACAGGTGGATTGCGTTTATGAACATCATAAAGGCAGCGCACGTAGAGTTGCTGTTCTCGCGTTGGCCTCAGCGACAACATATTGATAAGATGACGGTACTCACGAGTAATGAAGCTAGCTTCCAGTAACTTGACATGCCCTGTATCATTCTGACATTGGCGTCGATGTTGGATTGAGCTCGCTCTCTAACTGGAGGCTCAGAACACCAAAGAAAAGGGATCTGAATGGCACAGCTTGAGTAAGCTGCATAGGCGACGAATATCGGCATCGAACTGAGCGGATGACCAGTATTTAATATCGCAGAGATGAGGCTGGAGATTGCAGTGGCGTGATTGAAGGCAACCTGGGCAGATAACTGTCTGGCTGATGAGTAAGTCTTGTCGCCTTTTGACCAGCAAAAGAGCGGAACGATGGAGGAGTGCAGTGCACAAAGGGATTGGTGGTAGACTAGGTTGGTGAGAATTATCTTGGGCAAATCCTTCTGTGGTATGTTTGAGACAGTAGATGCATCAAGTTTGAAGGTCGCAGGAACATTGTTCCACCATGATGAGATATTGTTCTCAACCCTAAAAATCTCCTGAAGGCGCGAATTGAGATCGCCCTCACATCTGACGACAGACACAACAGATGACCTGTAAAGTCAGCAAAAATATCGACCGTTGAGATTTAAACCTACCAGAGATTGAGACCTCGTATGAGCTCCGCAAAAATACTTCCCGAGCAGACTCCATTCGCAATCGTTGCGATTGTTCCGCATGAAGACCCAGCTGCAAAGCCTTCTTCAGACCAAGGCAGTGGCAGATTCTCAACATCAGCAATCGCTTCAAACCGGAACAACTTCTCACAACTAAAGCAGTGAAATAAATAACATGTCCAGAATCGCCGTCTTCGTAGTTCAGCTTCGATTGAGGATTCATTCTTTGGACCTGTCCCGTTTATATGGAGGAGTTGACAGGCGTTACCTAGCAGAGTTAGCAATGAACAGGCTTCAATTCAGTGCGCGTACTCTTGTGTAGGTAGCTTATTCTCCATGATCCTTGACTATGCCAGAACAACGATAGATTGCAGAACGTCACGAGGTTATCATCGCTGAGGTCTTCGGCGTCTTGGAAGACCAAAGCTCCAGCTTCTTTAGCCCACTTCGCCATGAGACCTTGGTCTTTAAGGGTGGCTTTGCCTGAAACATCACGGTAAAAACTTGGTCGTCAGATATGTTTAGCAGGGAGATGAGAATGGAAGCTTACTTGGCGCCCCAAGCACAAATACTGAGAAGAACATGAGGCTTGACTGTCTGATCTGCAAGTGATTGCAAGAATATGGCCTTGTGTAAGAGAAGAGTTGATTGATAGACATTATCAAAGTGTAGTTCAACCAGGGTACTGACCAAAGATGGGGCGATGCCTTGGAAGAAATCATGGTTTGATGCAGGTTCGATGTTGAGATTTGCTGGCGGCGCAACTGGAGCTTGACATCTTGACTGGCCAAAGTTTGATGCTCCATTCGCAGTTACAGCTCTTGTAATGCTTCTTTTCTGTCTAGAATGGATTCGCTTGGCCCCATATTCGCAGGTGTTCTTCAACCTGACGCATCGCTTACAGCTGGGTCGCTCTCCGGAGCAGCGTATCTGGATGACAAAATTAATAACTGTGACCATTGGAATTTGATCTCTCAGACCTTTTGCTTTTTACATATGTCGCAAGCCTTACTCGGACGTCCTGGCGCATTAACCATGATTACACATGCAGACCGCAGAATTTCCCATGATGCATGTCAGCAACCAGATATCATCGCTAAAGGGAAAACGATAACCCGACGCCGGTACACCAAAATTACAGCACTAAACTCACCAATAGCGTGTTCACCGATCAACCACGTATCCAACATCTCGTCCTCAATTGAAATGCAACGGACAAAGCTCACCCGATTCAATCCCTCTCGTAATTTAGGCTCTTTTTTGCAAAGTTGCCGATTGGTGGTCCCCAATTACCCCGGGTTGCATCCCAGCGCCAAGCGTCCCTATGATTGAAGCGTCTACCGCCCCAGCGGGGGATCGCCGTGCAAATTGGGGGGCTCCCCCGCAAAACAAACAAGCATAAACGGCCCTGATGCTAAGACGAGGTGTGACGCCGTTGGGGGACCCTCTGCGCCGTCGGGCGGAGATATACCGAGATAGCTATAAAACAAAAGCATTTCTGCAAGCTTTTACAGGTTACAGAGCTTCTCAGTTGGTTGTACAGGTCAATTGATTGCTACTATGACGCTCTTTTCGGTTCTCGCATTCGCTGCGCTTGCGAGTGCAAAGTGGATTGTTCCCGGTGCACGATGGTACGATACCGATGGGAATCTATTTAATGCTCATGCAGGCGGTCTTTGCGTTGATAGGGAGAGTGGCAAGTTTTATTGGTTTGGCGAACATAAAACTGAAGAGCAGCCAGAAGGCGGTGGTATTTCGGTCTATAGCTCTGATGACCTCGCTACGTGGAAGTCTCACGGTTTGGCCCTGAGTTTGTCTCCCCGTTTGACACTTGTGATGATCACTGACGTGTTACAGAACCTGAGGAGGGCCATGAGTTTATTTCGCCCGAGAGTGTCATCCAACGACCCAAGGTCCTCTACAGCGAAGAAACAGGACAATACCACGTACGCTGTCTCCCTCTCGTCTAACTACCAAGCTGACCCTGCTAGATGTGGTGGCACGCCGACGACAGCAAATACAGCCTTCTGCTCCAAGGACTCGCAACATCCGACAACATCGCGGGCCCCTACAAATTCCAACACGCCGTCTCACCCCTCGGAAACTGGTCCCAAGACTTCGGCGCCTTCACCGACTACAAGACCGGAAAGTCTTACGCCCTCTACTCCAACGGCGATAAAGTAGAAGGTCGAGATGTCTACGTCAGCCAGTTCAACAAGAACCTCACGGATGTGGAAAAGGTTACGTTTCGGTTTAATAAATATGATTTTGAAGCGCCGACTATTATTCAGACGGAGAAGAGCTACTGGACTTTTATGAGTCATAAGACGGGTTATCGACCTAATAGTAAGTAAGCCGGGTGCGAATGGGTGTGAGGGAAGGCTAATTGGTGTAGATGTTGTGGCTATGAGGGCTGATAAGCTTGAGGGTCCCTGGTCGCAGCCTTTCTTTGTTGCGCCAGCTTATACGAGAACGTTTAGTACGCAGAGTGGCTTCTCGTGGAGGATCAAGGGAACTAAGAAGACGACGTATCTCTACATGGCTGACCAGGTATGACGCCCTATTCTGTTGCAAGTCCAAGCTAACGTTTTGAAGTGGGATCTCCCATCCATTTGGGAGAGTCGCAACGTCTGGCTTCCTATCGAGATTGATGAGGAAAACAAGAGTCTCAAAGTCGTTTGGCACGATGTTTACGATTTGAATGTGTAAGTTTTACTGCGCCGCGATTGGTGTCAAGTTGATGCTGACTGCTTGTAGCAAAACTGGTGAATGGAAGCCTATCAAGGGAAAGACTTATCCCTCCAAGAACGCCAAGTTTGCTGGTGGTGCTCACCTCCAAGAAGCTGTGAGTCAATCTTGTTAAATTTGTAGGGGGTTATTAATCATGGTGATTAGACGTTTGGAACGGATCATGTCATCGCAACTGGCATCTACGGCAACGACAGTACTGCAACATTCACAGTTGAAGGACAAGGCGCTGATCAATGGGTATCTTTCTACCACCAAAGTAAACCCCGCTCTCCTCACTCTTCTGTTCACGAACTAATAATCTTCCAGATATTGATGATATGGGATTTGGTGACCAGCCAATGGGTCAACCCGATCGCATCAACGGAACATGGGCCGTCCGACGAATCAGCAGTGTTGTCGTCAACGGCGATAAAGAAAAGGTGCACACTCTCTGGCAGAAGGATACTCATAAGGGAATTATTCTATCAGCTCCTTTGTTGTTGCCGCTTAAGAAGGGTAAGAATACTATTACTGTTGGCGGGTTGAATAATGGTAAGGATGTCAAGGGTGCGGATTTGGATAGGATTGTGGTTTATCCTCCTGAGAAGAAGAAGGGGAAACGGAGCTTCTGGGGTATCTTTTAGATAGCAAAATTTAGATTTAGATGCTATGAAGAGGCTTTGTTGTGTCTGACCATTGACCTAATTGTTGAAGTTGCTTTGAAATACTGCCAAATAAAACGGCGGCGTACTTGCTCAATTGCACTCTGAATGCGCACTGTCACTCCGACGTTAGGCCCAAGAGTCACGATGCCCGTACGAGATTCATAGAACCTCTTTAAAAGATAGATTATGCTCATCTACTATGGCACAGGCTCACTCACACTGCCAGCCCACTCTTGCGCGAATGTTCGGCTATACCACTTCTTCGGATCGAGCAGTTCCTCGCAAGTCACCAACTAACACAGAATGCTTTGTTCCAATACAAATCAGTCTTCAGACGAACTAATTGCATCTCCCTTGTGTATCGTATGTTTTGTTCAGAACCATTCACAAAGACCATTGACTCGCTTCACCCTCACAAACAAAGCTCATTGTAACACCACGATCACCAACAATGAATCACAGCTCAAACCAAAGAACCGTCACCAACTAAATCATGCCATTATAAAAACCCCAATTCTGGGAAACCAGTTGATTCCTGCCAACCTTACCAACTTCTACGTCAAAAACAGCCCACCCGGTAAGAAAATCACCATCAACATGCCACTCTTTCCTTGGCCAACCGCCCTTCCTTCAAAGGACCACATTCCCTCTCGAATCCTTCCGTCTCTGTTGCTGATCGTTCCACTGCTTACAAGCCTAACCTGCATTTGGCTTCTCGTCAATGATGTCTGGACACAACTCTTCTGCACGCTCTTTACACTGAGGTATCTCCGGTTATTCGGACATGTTCTTGGCTCGTGGATGTATCGTCCTGCAGAGGTAAAGCAGGATCCTTCGTTTTCGAGGAATAATGTAACTGTTATTCTTCCAACTATTGATCCTCACGGTCCTGACTTTCGGGAGTGTGTGGAGAGTATCCTTGCGAATAATCCTGCGTGCGTTCTTGTCGTCACGGTTGGTGCTGTTCTGCGAGAGGAATGTCAGACTGTTCTCAGAAAACTAAGTATCGATGCTCCGCATATTCAGATTCTTGTCTCAGCACTTCCTGAGCCTAGTAAGAGGCGACAGATCACGCATGCTATGCCCAGTGTCACTACACCTATCACCATCTTCGCAGATGACCATGTCTTCTGGCCAAGGAACTTTATACCTTCTGTTCTTGCACCCTTTGAAGACCAGAGTGTTGGTATGGTAGCGACTAAAAAGCGAGTTCGCCGAACAACACCTGGAGTCTGGACATGGCCTTCCATCGTAAACTTCATCGCATGCAATTACCTCCAGCGTCACAACTGGGAACTCCGTGCATCCAACGCCATCGACGGTGGAGTATTCGTCATCTCAGGCCGAACAGCAGTTTACCGTACAGAGTTCCTCAATGACACTGACCTCCTCCAGCGCTTCTGCAATGAAAAGTTCTGCTTTGGTCTTTTTGGTGGTGAAGGACTAGGCCCTGATGATGATAACTTTTTGACGAGAGAAGGTATGAAGAAAAAGTGGCTGGTCAAGTTTCAGGATACAGAGGATGCGACTATTGAGACGACGCTTGGTGAGTGGCCTAAGTTTAAGGATCAGCTACTTCGCTGGGCACGCACGACATTTCGCAGTAACCCAGTCATGCTTCGTGATCCGGCTTTTATCTCTCGGTATACGTGGAGTTGCTTCATGGTGTACTGGGCCGGCCTTGTCAACTTTGCTATACTATGGGATACAGCGCTCATAACGACTTTTGTCCTCGCTAAAAACTCCGATGGCGGTGGCCTAGTGATCTTCTTGGTCTTCATGTTCTGGACAAAGGTTATCAAGATCATCCCCCACTTTCTCCAGCATCCTTCTGATTTTCCGCTTGTGATTTGTCAGGTTGTGTTTGGGTATGTGCATAGCTTTATTAAGCTTTGGGCGATGGTCACGTTCTGGGATTGTGATTGGTCTGGGAGGAACTTGAACGAGGTTAATCCTGAGCATGTTGGGCTTGATACGTCGTTTTATGAGGTTTAGTAGTGATGGCTTTATGAGAGTGGTTGGGATGGGTTGGGAGTTGGCTTGTTAGGAGATATAGAATGCAATGTCTGAAATTGATGCTGAATTGAGCCATACCGCTAAAGCATTGGGAAATGATACGCTACACTATGGGGATGACTGCGGCCTATAAGGTTAAACTTTAGGCTGCGAACACAGATAATCAATGACAAGATACGCTAAACAACCCTGGCCAGCTTACAGATAGTCGCATAAGTGATAGTTTGGAAACGATACGGTTATCCAAGTGATTCCGTTTCTAAAATCCCAGCCCTCTCCGATTACGGCCCAGCTCGTTGTGCATTTTGTAGAGTTGTGAAGCGAGGGGTCAATACCCCTGCTAATCTGCTACTATGTGTGTGTGATATTGAGTTAGTCAATAAACTCAAGGTTTGTATTCAGCTGTCACGTTGAAATCTAATACGCTGCCTGAGGTGTATATCAAGCATGTTAAATGCTTATACCCAATGTGTTCTCCCTTGCAATCGTCCCACTGGGGAGCTCCCAGATAAGCCTTTCTCTTTGCAGGATCTTGGTTGGACCAGATAGAATTGAGAAAACTTAGATGCCAAAGATGAGTTTCAGATCCATAGAAATATGCCCTCTCTCCCCTTTATCTAATTCCAAAATTATTCCCCTTTCAAAAACAACCCATCGCCTCATTCTCATCCCCTCATCCAACTATAAGCTCCAACACTTATTCTCACCCTCCTCTATCCATCGACAAGAACCAACATCTACAAAAAACCCTGAGTCACATTAAACATCCATCATGTGCTGCGGCAGATCAAGATCCAGCAACTCCCTGACTTCATCATATCGCCCTGCTCGGTCGGGCCTCGAGAACCGGATCAGTGTTCGCAAAAGCGCCAATAAACCAGCCGGCCATTTTAGAGGTTCTGTAGTCAAGAGAGGCACTCCAAAGAAGCCTGGCGAATTCAAAGTAACTCGATGGACGGTCTAACTGGTCCTCTACCTTGGAGTTGGCAGTAAGAAATTTTGCTCTTCTTATCTTCACACGATCACGTTTATAATCAAAAGAAACAGGCTAGACTTCTTCATCTTATCTCCTTTTTCGAACTTGGATGCAAGATCAAGACCATACGTTCAGACCATGTCCCGTCGATATGTTCGCCATTTTACCCATCTTCGACGCTTTATAAAGAGAAGGCACGAGAGACTTGTGGCTGAGAGTTTAGTTCAGCAGACAGAACTTGAAAAGAATTGAGAGGCACTTGTCAGAGGGAATTGCTAGATGCTTCTGTAGACATCATGAAAGACGCTAGGATTGGAGACACTCGCCAGTCTTGAAAGTGGAGAAATTAAGCAAGATTTCGCAAAGTCAACTCTTGATGCAAGTTTTACAAAAACACGAAGCAAATAAATCCTAAAGTTTGCTAGATTTATTATTTTCTTGAGGCTGTATGCATATTGCCTTCCGAAACCTGAAGTTAAATGGGACTGTCCAGTGTATTAGATTGATATGTCTCAGTGAGTTATTATAAGCTTCAGTTATCAACCAATTAGTCTTTATCTTAATGCTCAAGATCAAATTCTCATAGAAAAGACTTGTTTACTACACTAATCAGATGCGAAAACCCATCGAACTTTGTCAATATACGGAATCAAGATAGTTTTCATACCGCCGTCTTACTTTGATCTTCTCATAATTTTACAGAAGCATGAAGCTTATGCCCTCATGTTGAAACCACATAAATATGTCTTCTCGTTCATCGAATCTGGAAATGTTTTCTCTTCCTTAAATCACCCACTTCCTCACTCTTCACTCTTCATCCAGCTACAGGCTCACACAGTTACTCAGCCACGCTCTTCTTATCAATCTACAAACACCACCACCTACACCAACCACAACCACGCTTTACATCCATCATGTGCTGTGGCGGCAGACCAAGAACCGGAAGCGGGTTCGCATCCAACAGCTCCGGTGGAGCATTTCGATCTGGGGCGAGTCTCGGGACTCGAGCTATGGGGCATGGTGCTCGCTCTCGCGGCATGCGTGGAGGTTCTGCACCCAAGAAGACAGCCGCAAAGTTTTTTGATCTATTCAAAGTCACTCGATGGCGGCTCTAAATGGTCCTCTGGCTTGAGACCGGCACCAAGGAATCTGCCGCGCGTTACTCCAGTGCTGGGAAAGGAGAAATCGCTAGGCTAGACATGGTACGACAAGTTTTCTCCTTGGGAATATAATGTCGTCTTTGCAAACTCACGGTTGCATTAAGAAGGAATAGACTATGCTACTTCGTCTTGTATTTTCCTGGGAGGTCGGATATAATTACGCTTGGTGCCATTCCACTATGCTCGCCTTTTGCTTTTCTACGACGGGAACACGCGAGATTCTTGGGAGACCATTGTCAGGGAGAAGATGTTGGACGTCTGTAGAGATACTATCAGACATACAAGACAAGAGGCTTGGCAAGAAAGGACCACCTGGCCTCGGATATGCAGAAATTAGAGCAGTAATACACGCTTTCAGCTCTTATTCACAATTTTAATATAAATCCTCAAGCTGTGAAAAGTGAAATCGACTAAGTTCTCTCTACTGATTTCGACTCTCAGCCACAAGTCTCAAATATGCAACCTAACGCCAGTGTGTGGCCCAGGTCAGTAAAGTGTGTGTAAAAAAAGTATGTGCAAGACCTTGACCCCGAAAGTATATTGGCAGCTTAAATCCGGGCCTGAATTAATCCGCGTGCGAAGACTGTAATAAGGTTGAGACCTTAAAAGATACTTCAGTAAGACCAAGAAAAAGAAGAATACACGTCGATACATAGCCAGTGTATCGCAATGCCTAGGCGCATCTTGTCTTTTCACTTCAAGGCATAATTCTAGAGGTCATTGTTTATTAGTCTGAAGCAGCGGGATTCCGAAGTTATTCATGATATACAAGAATGTGATTAGCCAGTGGTATTAGAGTTTATCCCAGGATGACTTCACTTTACAAATCACTCACCTCAACAACACAGGTAACATGCAGATGCAAAGATATATAAGATGAGACCTGGTGTCAAAAGCCCGTACAGATCCGTGCCTCTACATAGCTGTCTTGCAACCGATTTCCCATGCCTCAAGATAACAGGCCAACTTCTCAAATCATCCATCTCAGATCCCCAATCTCAAACCTACACTTTCGTCTCACGGATATCCAGCAAATAACCAGCAAAGACCCTCTTACACTTTCAACATGTGCTGTGGTCGCCGCTTCACAAGAATAATTAGCAAAGCCTTCAAGCTGCACGACAGCCAACAATACAAAACCATGGCACAAAAAAAAGAAATAAATCAACAATACTACGCACCAGGCACGCAGAGCGAGGCGTTCCCAAGACATGAGATGACAAGGAGAGGTCAAGCCTGGAGTCAGCCCAAGCCCAAGATCTCTGCTAAGCACATAGCCCGGCGCAGTTTTGATAGCTTGTCTGGCCGGGAGTGCAAGAATATGACATATGGCCAGACTCTTGCTATGGTATATTGCAATGGGGGTGGTCGCTAAGTCCTATGGCCGGAGATAATACAACGGACAGTCAAAGCATAACAGTGAGACAAAGCTTTTTTGGTCATAGGATGATGCCGTCTATGACTTCAAGCGAATATTGTCCCAACTGCCAGCCATCTCGCCGTGCATATTACAATGCATTTTTGCTTTTGGGAGCTCATGACTGAGTACACTTTCCTACTCAACGATACCGGACTCCCATTTTTGAAGGACAGGACACCAGAGACTTTTGCCGGTAGTTCTGCGGAAGTCTCTATAATGTGTTATCATTGAACAAAGGGGATGGGAAAAGAGAGGCACTGGAAGAATCTCATAAGTAAAAGCTGAAGCATATTACAATATTTATGCTTCATAGAGAACTTCGATATAAATGGCAAGTCATCGAACACCGGAACCACCTACAAAGAAACAAGACTTTGGTAATGCACGGTATGTGAAGTCGACTGATAGAGCCAGACCATTCACAACTTGTCCAGAATAGCATCTAAAGCTTGAAAAGAAGAACAGTTGACTGGTAAATTTATGGCCTGATATCTCAATCAACTCAAACATCACTGCGCAAAATGTATGATAAACCCGCTCTTGATTTTCCTACTTCTTAAACGCCCCATTGGACAACTCATCCTCCAAATCATAATAAGCCTGAAACTCACAGTAACAAATCTCAGGATCACTCTCAACATCAAAATTAAAGTTAGCCTCCTCATCATCAATCAAAACCTTAGGCAAGCCATTCGCCGCCGCAGCCTCAGCAAGAAGCTGCACACGACAACTCCTCTCCATAGACGTATAGAGCCACGCTGCCTCATCCACCGTCTGTCCAACAGTCAGAATACCGTGGTTTCGCAAAATGCAGCCTTTTCCTTTGGGCCCCATTGCTGCTGCGATGCGGTCTCCTTCTTCACTCCCCAGAACGACACCGCCATAGCTGTCATAAACGCTATGAGCGTCGCCTCGGAATTTACACACATCTTGCGTCAGCATCTCAAGACGCTTTCCAAACACAGACCATGCTTTTCCATGAATGCTATGACAGTGACAAATAGCGTGCACATCGCTCCGAGCTTTATGAATAGAAGCATGGATCAGAAACCCCGCTGAGTTAGGCGGTCGAGAGCGATTGCCCCCAATGACCTCCCCCTTCAAATTAACAAGGATCATGTCGCTAACTTTCAAAAGGCCAAAGTGTCGGCCTAGAGGGTTCGTCCAAAAAGCGTCGGTGAATTCGGGGTCGCGCACGGAAATGTGACCGCTTATGCCTTCGACGTAGCCCTCGCGGTGCCAGTGGCGAAAGGCAGCGGCCATGTGCTCGAGCTGCCATTGGCGCTGGGAGGCGAAGTTTGGGTGCGTGGGGATGCCGCTGAGGACGACGTCGCCGTGGGACATTGCTTGCAGGGGGGTTTTGTCTTTGAGTTCATGGCCATGCGTGGATTTGGAATTGGGGGTGATGGTGAGGGTGCCGCTTTGGGCTTGGATGGTGGTCGTTGAAGACATTGTACCAATTCAATTGTTTTGGTAAGTGAGGTCGATGATGTTTCACTGATGGTTGTCTGTCAGTTCAATCGTCGTCTTTTATGTCTTTGTTATCCTTCGTCTATCATTGGCGTGCGCCCTCTAAATACCCTCTGCTAGTCATGATTGCGGGGAAGCGCCTTGTTCAGAACAACCGGTGCTTATCATAAGCGGGACCGGGAACTTAATCCGGTTCACGTAGTATCGAATTCTGAGGATGAAAAGCGTCATCTAAAAGGCGTGGACGGTAAATTGCAAGAATTCGTTAGTGAAAAGAGGGCGCGTAAGATAAAAATCTCGACCGGATAGATGATACTTCTTTAGGGTCCGGTCGGACCAATTAGATGCGACGGATCGTTGTCATCGGGTATACGGCCCGGTCACAAGTTAAAAACTTTATACGGAGTACCGGAAAATCCGTATACGAGTCTCAATGCCGGATCATGATGATATCCCGGTCGTGCTTTTCCATTCCCTCTTTGCCTTCCATACCGCACTGTTACCGAGACGGACCAGCTCGGAAACGAACCTGTTGAGCTCTTGAATGTAGTCCATGTCATCATTCGTCAAGTCTTCCATTGCCATGTCCTGGAACAGCGTTGCACAACCCGCCAACAGATCAAGGTCGTTTCGAGCTCGTTGATCAGACGGATGGAGAAGAAGGTTCATAAACAGCGCCATGGCCGCTATCGGGGGGTACATCGCGATGTGGCTATTAATGTTGGAGTATGATGAGTAAAGAGACGAGTTCGACTTACCCAAACATGTCCACTTGGAGGATATCTATATGTGATTTGAAGATATGGAGTGTAGTGCGACTCGCCTCGAGAGAGATATCACTACTTGAATGATAAACATTATGAAGATCATCAGGTAGACTATCATCCACGGCGTATACTGCGCCGCATCTCCGGACAGCGGTATGGATCACCGTCGTCAGATACTTGTATTCCAGCTGTAAATTAATGCACCTTGTTTTTTGAACAAAAGACATATCTGGGTGGATGAGTGGCTTTTCCGAGCTCAGAGACCACTTCGGCCTATAATCCATTGGGATACTTAAGCGCCATGTCTCAATATCACCGTCTAGTTGACGAACTTGACCAAGGATCGCTGCGTCTGATAGTTTCGAATTGTCCAGCGAGCAGAGAAATAGACAAATCGTTTCTTTGATCTGGGAGAGGCAAAGGTCCTGCGAAAAACAAACAGCATCGTCGTGCGAAACCATCTCGTCTTGAGTGGTTCTGGCTGGTGCGTTATATACCCTCGCCCAATCATGTGGCAACGTCAAGTCACAATAGTCCCTCGTCAGACAAGGCGGCCTTCCGTATCGTAGAGCTATGTCTTTGTCGAGGATATAGCATAGCCAGAAGAGGTTTCGGATATGTTCGTGACGACGATCAACTGCGATGTCGGAACCGTTCCGTAAAGATGGTTGTGCGATGTGGCCTTTGAGATCGTGTATGGCACGGCAGGCGTAGGGATGGAGTTCAGCAGCAGCACCCCACTGACCTGAGAGTAGGTGATAAATTTGCTGAGATATGTTAGCGCAGAGTAGACATTACTCATAAAAACGTTTCCTTACAAGCATGATAACTGTCTGAAGGCTTTCCAGAGTGCTCTGGCTAAGTAACTGCGGCAGATAGCTGTGTGACGCACGTATATAGAGATCGCTATCATTCAGCCGTACCTGGGAGCCCTTCAACCGCGAACACAAAGCCATAAACACCAAAAGGCATACCTGCGCCGACTCCGACTCGGAATAAGCCGCCGCCCACGTCTCTTCCATAAGTACAGGGTCAATAATAGGGTATAAAAGGCGCCAGGGCGAGGTGAAGTACGAATTTAAAAATGCTTCTGTCATTTGTCTTTCTGGGAATGTGAATGGAGGTGAAGGGCTACTAAACTGGTGTTTCTGTGATCCAAAGAGACGGAAACCATCGAGAGAGACGCTTTCGCCAATCTTGGATGATATCCACTCTCGGCCTTGGGGGGAATTGATGGGTATGCCTTTGAAGTACCAATGCTGTCCGACACATGTCCAGAGCGATGCAGACGCAGTGTCTGAGCATTTCTGTTGGAAGTAGGGTGAGATACACTCCGCAGTATCCCCAGAATCACCTCGCAAGGCTGGAATTGAAGCGGCGGCCGAAGTTGCGCTAATCTCGGAGCGCATCTGCACAAGATATGCTTCAAGCTGCGCAACTCGGCTCTCAAGTGTCACAACCTGGCTTGCAAGGGCTACTCTATGATACCTACGTCAGCCAGTCCTTCTCCTATACGCTGTCAGAGGGATTTACTTGGAGGTTGCTTTAGTGCTGGGCTCCCTGTTAGACGCGCACTCGAGATGAAGCTTCGCGCACCGTTCACACCGCCGTTCGGGATCTGGTCTGATGCATTGGATCTAGTTTATTTCTGTTAGGCTACGGATACTTCGGGCGGGTCGTGTGTGTCACCTTTCTTTTGTAGCAAGCGTCGCAGGCTCGTATTCTTGGAGGCATTGTTGATTGAATGAATGGTTGGCAGTTTCCTGCGGAGGAGCGGACTCCGTGGTGGTTTTAATGGTGCGTGGTGAGCTAACCTCAATATCTCAAGTGCCGTATGTCCACTCCGCTGATTGGTGAATCGGTTATTCTGATGGGGGCGCGGAGTCCGCATTGCCGCTGTGACCCATGATTTTCATGTGGCGCCATCATGTTATGAACTAGCTGCAGTGGTGATCTTATTGAAAGCAGGTAGACTACGTCCAAATGACTTGATCTTTTGAACCCAACAAGGTGCTCGGGGGAGTATAACTAGAGAGCTCCCCTCTAGTCCCCGAGCCGCATCTTCACAATATCAATCATCTATCTACTACAATTTGACATTCACAATGGTTTCTACTAATCTACCAAAGGCCACCTGGTCTCGCATCACTTCCAGCAAGCGCCTCTACCGTTCCTCCCAAGCTGTCTCTACGGTTGGTCAGAAGATCTACATCTTTGGCGGCGAGCTACTTCCGCGTGAACCAGTCGACAACAGAGTCGACGTAGTCAACATCGATGCCCAGGGTATGCTCGTAGTCAATTACTACTCAATGCTTGCTAACCCTTTCAGATGCCAGCGCTCAAACGCTCACGGCTCCCGCCAAAGCTCCCTCACCTCGAGTCGGCAGCCCAAGCACCACCATCGGAAGCAACATCTTCCTCTTCTCCGGACGCGGTGGTCTCGAAATGAAGCCCGTCGAAGAAAAGGGCGCTGTTTGGCGTTACAACACAGCCGAAAATACGTGGGACTCTATCGAGCCCGCCGATCCTTCTGCGCCTTTCCCATATGGTCGAAGCTACCATTGCATCACGTCAGATGCCGTTGACAAGCTTTACCTACACTCTGGATGCCCTGAGCAGAACCGATTGAACGACCTTTGGGCTTTTGACGTGACCAAACGGACGTGGGCTGAACTTGCTTCTGCACCTGGCCCTGCGCGTGGTGGCTCCTCCATCGCATTCCACGATGGGAAGCTGTATCGCATGAACGGCTTCGATGGTCAGACAGAGCAGGGCGGTGCGCTAGACATATACGATATCAAGAATAGTTCATGGTCTACATTTACTTACAAGTCAGATGGCGTCGAAGGCCCTGAAGCGAGAAGTGTCGCAACACTACTGGCAGTCTCAGTGCAGGGCAAGGCATTTTTGTTCACCATGTTTGGCGAGAGAGATCCCAGCGCTCTAGGTCACGCTGGTGCTGGAAAGATGCTTTCTGACGTCTGGGCTTTTGATATTGAAGGGAGCACTTGGGAGAGAGTGGAGGTTGGTGGCGACGAACCTGTTGCTAGGGGATGGTTTGACGCTGATGCTGTGCGGGATGAAGATGCAAAGGATGCTGTAGTTGTACATGGAGGCCTTGGAGAGGATAATCAGAGACTCGGTGATGTTTGGATATTGCGTTTTTAGGCATGGATCCTCCGAGTTCAACGCATCATGGCAGCACTAGATCGCTACCTTGATGATCGAATATGATTGTAAGTTTTTCTTCCTAAACTATGATTTGATTAAATCACTATGAGACTAATTAGCATTGAAATCACATGTGCCATTACTTGCAAATTTTTGAACAGGCCGTATATTATCATTTCATGAACATTGATACGCATGCGCTAGTATAATATTATACGGCTCCTCCTAGCCCTACGCTCTTCAGCAGATATCAACGGTGTCCCAAGGCCCTCACCATTTGGCCCTATGACGCAGGCACAGCTAATAGCCTGGTACCCATCACGATACAACCGCAGGACGATGGGCACTCTGAGCCCTTGTAAGACCCATAGTTCATCACCGTCGGTGATGGAGGCTGAAGCCTTTCCTCTCCATCCCATCGGCGTGATGAAATCAGCAAAGGGCCATTTCCTTGTATGTAGCCATATTTTTGTGGTGAATGTTCCATAAATCCTTAGTATATGTGCTTGTGTTCGCTCAAACGTGTCTTTTACGGTTTCAAAAATGTGTTCTGGGGATTCTCGGGGTACGCAGCTGATCCGGTTGAACAGCCTATTCCCGAAGAATTTAGTTTGAACATCCGAAGCTTCGATACTGGACCAGTCGACGACCCACGAAGGCACGTCGAAACTCCTGGATCGAACTAATGCCGTAGCTTGTACAAGAATATACAGGCTATCTTCCTTGTCTATGATTGCCTTGGTGGTCGTAATCATGACCTGCGCTGCGGTAATGTCTTGTGAATAGTCGGGAACGATCTGATAACCCGGCGAAGCTAATCCCAGAATTGCATATACTCGATCACGGTCGTCAGATGACTTGCAAGAGCGTGAATGAGAAAGGAGAGACGTGATGTTCATGCTCCCACTCCATTGGATTTTCATCTTCATGGCCATGCCCACATGATCGATTTGGCGGTTAAGGTCCCTTTTTTCAACAACGTCGAGGATGCGACAAAGTTGGCGGTCTCCGGGATCGCCTACCGAGACGTTCTTGAGCTCTAGAAAGTGATTCCGATTCGTTAAGATATGTCTGTGTGTTTCGCAAAAGGCTTGCATGGTACTCCAGCATTGTTCCCACGAGAGGGAATATTTGCCGAACATGAAGCTGACCGTACGGGATACCAGGAATTCCTGGCAGATCCAAGCTCGGCTCCACCATGGGCTACTAAGCACATCGTAGAATGCGATCCACCCGTTGACAAACTTCTCATCATCCATGTGGTCCCGGAGATGGTCACATATGCGAACCCAATGCAGTCTGCCGGCCTCGACACACCCAGAGTCAACGTTCTGGAACAGTTTCTCAACTTCTCGGGTAGCATCTTCTGAGTCAGAAGCACCATCAGTGTCTAATTCATTACTTCTGTCGTAATCGAATAATACATCGTCTTCTTTAGAAGGGACAGCATTGCATAGGTCGATCAACCATTTCAGCCCTCTCCCACTGGCTTTTGTCGTTGATAAGCAAGCCAAGGTACGTTCAGCATGCTGGTAAATATCTCTCATGAAGCCAACTTGATGTGACCCCTCGTTCAGATCCTGTTGATTGATACACAATTGATCAATCCACAGTAGAAGCGGGCTTTGTCTGGATGATAGAATCCAGTAACGACGGGCGAGTACCAATGCATGATGTAAGTTTCCAAAGATGTTGCATCTCACTCCGTTCACCAGGATAGCTTGCGTATTTGTTGGGTCTCCTGCGCAATACGATAGAGCAAGATACCGCTTTTGTGCGTCGACTAATTTCATTGCAGGCAAAAGTTTGCACTCGAGTATACCGCTTCTAGTTTGTGTAGAAAGCTCTATAAGCCGAATCTCCTGCTTGCTTTTTTCGAGACTCTGGTACAGGTTCGCGGAATAGAAAGTCAGATTTTCTGGAGTTTTGAAGATATCGAGGCCTGGTGCTAGGCTGCGGACTGACCTCGCCTTTGCCGCACTGCTTGTTGCCATTGCGAAGAGACCTATCTTCCAGAAATTGCCTAGGACTAGGCGAAGGAGAGGATTAGATTAATGGACATAGAAATTTAATGGTCGACTATACGAAGCTCTTTCTCAGCGATGATATTATTTTGCTGATTGAGGCAGCGTTCAGGCTATGCTTGGGCTACTGGTCTGCCTTCAAAGATGCCTTACAGCCTGAACCCAAGGTCCCTATACTGTATTTTCCTTGAGCTCTCGTATTCAATCCTGGACTAGCACGGAAATGATCCACCTTGCTGCATCAAAATTGCCCCGCTTGATGCCGAAAGAGAAGGGCGAGCTGTTTATGGGGCTGTGATTTGGCATTCTTACCAAACTAGGCTAAGACATCCAACCCCTTTGTACACAAGCCACATTTGGGGGGGTTAGTGTCGGTCTCGATAAGGCCTGAGTAGGACGAACCTGTCGCGCTCAAATATGCCTCACGCTGCGCCCCTTTGGAACCTATAAATATTACCTTCCTTTATTATCTATCTGGATATAGCCTGCAGAAAGGCTTCATACGGACGATTAGCCATGGCTCATAATTACCGCCTTGAAACATTGCGACTCAGGCATCTACACGCCAATTGGTCGATAAAGGCTCTCTTCATTCTTTGGATTTCGCAAGTTCTTCTAGCTGTGTCAATCACTGGAGCCTATATCTGGGCTCTTTTCAAGACTAATGCGCATGGAGGCCTCTCGAAACCATTGGAGTTTATGTATGTGTTAAATTACCCGTTTTGCTTATGTCAACAGTCTGACGTTTACTTGTAGTTTAGACGTAGGTAGTATTGTAGTGTCACTGCTAGTGATACTTATCTGTATATTTTGGGAACATCGAAAGTTTCAAGATGGAATCCTCACGCCAGGCAAGATGGTACAAGCCTATCTTATAAAGGCACCGGGTGTAATGCTTATGGTCATCCTCGGAGCTATAGCATCGAAAAACAGCAATGCTCAGATCTTCTTGATTGGCGTTATCCTACATACAGTCTTATTGTAAGTCACGCTGGCCCTACATAAAGGATAATAGATTGTATACCTAACGGGTTTCTGTTCAGAACCCTCTTGCTGCTTATGTTCCTATTTTCGTGTTTACTGTGGTATAGTGTGGCATGGGAAACTGGATAATGTTAAATAAGTTCAAGGTTGTTACGTGCAAGCAGAGACTCTCAAGGTCTATCTTCTAAAATATTACCTAGGGCTTAATTAAAGGCATAAATATATATTAGTTATAGTAAGTATATAACTCTTAATTGATTTTCAAGCTATAGTAAGGATTTGATATACTTTTTATATACCTTATAGCTTATTATTAATATAATAAATAACTTAAAATTTGAAAGAAATATAAAATTTAATTAATAAAACTATTTATTTAAGTTATATAT